>PVKA01007851.1:0-75826 GCA_004027165.1 Ctenomys sociabilis | reverse complement strand
AAAAAAAAAAAAAAAAAAAAACAGACCCACAGACCAATGGAATAGAATAGAGCACACGAAAATGAACCCACACAACAATAACCATCTGATTCTTGAAAAAAGAATAAAAAATATATGTAGGAGAAAAGACAGATGTTTTTTAACAAATGGTGCTGGAAAATCTGATATCCGTAGACCCATCTCTTTCACCTAGTACAAAAATCAACTGAAAATGGTTCAAAAACCCAGGTAATAAGAACAGAAACTTTGGAACTTCTGGGGAAAAAAAGACCATAAAGGTCACATGAAGCCAGAGGCACAGGTAAAGCATCCCTGAATAGAACTCCAACAGCACAGGAAGGAACAGCAAGTATCCACACTTGGGACTGGACCAAATTAACCAACAGAGTGAAGAGACAGCCCAAAAGATGAGGGGAGAAAATCTTTGCCAGCTACCTTTCAAGAGCTAAAAAATCTAACAGAAAAATAAAATCCAATAGTCTAATCAATAAATGGACAAATGAGTTAAACACTTCTCCACATACGAAATACAAATGATCAATATGTATATGTGAAGAAATGCTCAGTGTCTTTAATAGTCAGGGGAATGCAAATCAAAGCTATATGGATTTTTATCTCACCCTCGTCCAAATGGTTCTTTCAAGGGTTAACCTTGGCAATGATGAGGGGGGGAAAGGCCTTCTCACAATTGGAGTGAATGTAAATTAGTGCGGTATCCAGGTTCCTCCAAAAGGTACAAGTAGAGCTCCCAGCAGACCCTGCCATGCCACTCCTTGGTACGTACCAGCAGGGATCAAAGTCAGCATAGCCATGTGTGTCATGGTGTAATTCACAGTAGCTGTGATGTAACACACCCTACATGTCAACCACCAAATGAAGGCATATATGATACACACACACAGGGAAGTATTCAGCCATAGGAAGAACAAAATGATGCTCTTTGTGGGAAATTGCATGGAACTAGGGATCCTTGTGATAAACAGAACCAGAAAGACAGGTTTCACATGTACCCTTGCACATACGTGCAAGCTAAAAACTATGCTTGAAAGTAAAGGGAGGGTTATTTTTTGACAAGAGGAAGGAAATAAGTGGGAGAGGGGAGGGGTGGAAGAGAGGGTAAGAGCGACTGAAGCAATATGCATGCCTGCGCGTGCTGAACAGGAACTGAATCCGAGTATTCTGCGAAATTAAGAGTTGCTAATAAAAGGCAATTTTAAAGAGCGTTTAAATTGTTACCTGCACTTTCTTTAATTCAAGTTCTTTTGCAAATATTCTTAAAGTGAGTCTTGAGAACATACTTGAAATTTTGAAACATTTTTGTTCTCTGATGACGTTGATAAAGCGGTGGTCATTTATATCCCACTTTTTTGTTTACTTTTGTCGGAGATGGGTATTCTGTTGCCATTCATTGTAGGTGCATGAATTCAGCAGAGCAATCCAATATAGTCCAGTTGTCTATAATAATAGTGGGTTATGCACATGACTGGCAGTATCAGAAGTTGTTGACTTGAGCATTTTATAGCTCAGCATATTAATATGGCTTTACTTTTTATATCTTGCTTTTATATTTTTGTGCTTAGCACAATGAAAAGAAAGTTTTGAACCAATAGTGTTTAAACAAGATATCATGTCTGCATCTTGTACTGTGAATAACTACTACAAAGACAACAATATGCAGTGTATTAATTATTGTAACTGTCCTACTAACCTGTTTTCAAACTGTCTCATTTCTACTTCTTTCTCAATAAAATTAATTTTAAAAAGGAAATAATACAAATGAAAATATGAGAATAGGCAGTCTAAGCCAAATAAGTAAAATATGTAGAAATAGCAATAAATTTCATGGTAAATCCATTTAAAAAGAAAAATCAGTGGCTAAACGTTGGTCATGGTTGAAATTTTGTGCTGGTATCTCCAAGCCATGTCGGATCTCCACAGCAGTAATAGCGGGAGAGTCCTGAAGGATCCTGCTGTATCCCACAGCATTTCTTTTTGTGTTCCACTGGAAAAGAATGGCCTTTATCGGCTTCTTTGTTTTACTAATCAGATGTTGAAAAAAATATCAAACGCTGTTCGGCAACAAAAGCAAAAATTGGTAGTTCTTCTAGAGACCTGCAAAATTTGGCCCGATTTCTGTGCAGAAGACGTATGTGTCACTGTCAGATTTGAGATCTTGGGATTGGCATGACTAATTGCCGCAGCAGGATAGCCCTCTGCAACATAGCTGGGAGCTGGAGCGAGACAGATAAATAACGCAGCAGCTGGGAAACGGTTTCCGGCCAGGCATTGCCTTGTGTGCGTTTCCATAGTTTGTGAGTTTGGCTTTCTATCTGCTAAGTGAGTTCCTAATTTTCTCTGTATAGTCTACGAATGTTGCGTTTCTTATCCATGGTTCAGTGAGCCATCTTAGATTTCTATTTTATAAAATACCTTTTAAAAATATAGTTAACTTATTCCAACATTTGCTTGTGTGTGTGTGTCTTTTACCTTTTATTTTTAAATTAATTTTATTGAGAAACAAATAGCAATGAGACAGTTTCAAGACAGGTTAGTGAGACAGTTACAATAATACATTGCATATTGTCTTCATAGTACAAGATGCAGGCATGATATCTTGTCCAACACTATTAGTACAAATCTTCTCATTGAATTAAGAGAAAGTAGCTACATAGCTATCCTAACTATTTTGTATACACAGACACAAAATTGAACTTCATTTATATCCCCTTTTTTTTGGTATTTCCCTGTGTTTTAAAAATCATTCCATTGAGAATGTATGGGTTTTAAAAATACCATTCCTAGGATGATTGGCAGTGTTGTGGTGCTGCATAGTTTATATTTCAAGTATCTATATATTGTCCTATATATTCTCAGTGATAAACAGTTTTCTTTTCCTGTGACTGTAGGGGTTGAACCCAGGGTTTCACATATGCCAGGCAAGTGCTGTGCCACTGGGACATTATCTCATCCCTGAACTGTTTTTCTTTTCTTTTGTTTTTTTTAGAAGGTCCACAGGGTCTCACTACACAGATTGGACTCGTAGTGATCCTCCTGTTTTCAACCTCCCAAGTGCTGGGTGCACCACAACGCCCAGTCTCAATTGCTGGCTCAGCGCATCCCGGGGGTGGAGACAGCACGGCAGGCCAGGGATCGAACCCCTGTCGCCGAGCTCTACCTAAGCAGGTGCTTTAGTCTGCTGAGCTATCTGGCCAGCTCCTCCGTAAAGTGTCTTTCAAAAAGTCAGTTTACAAATTGTTCTTCAGAGAGAATTTGGAGGGAAAATTTCTCTTTGGCTGCTGTTTAAAGTTCGGACACTAGATGGCGAAGTGGTCACACGGGTCAAATGTAGTCAACTAGACACGTGGGGCCGGCTGCCTGCTTGCAAATAGTCAAGTACTATTGAAGATAGATTCGGGGGACCTATAAATGTATTGTTTGCATAGTTCTCGCTTGTAAAGTACTGTAGTCTCTGAGAAGCGATATTACATTAATTACTTTTTGTTTTTAACTACTTCACGTTTACTTCTCTTTCAATCTATGAAAACCACGATGGGACAGTTTTGTTGCCTTGAAATGCAGTCCTTGGGGTAAACTTTTTAGAACACAATTTATCTCAAATATATTGTTTGTCTAACTGGACATTTGTTTTCAATTTAGGAAAAGACAGAGTCTGTGTTCCAGTCTGTGAACAAATGTTTAAAAAGTTTTTAGAAACTTTTACAGAGTTGCTGTTTTTAGCCAATAAAGCATAATCGCATTTCTGGAACAAGATGTGTCAGAGAAAGCCAGTGTCCTTGGCTAAATTAAGCCTCCTCTAAATTGATGTCCGGCAGGGTTAACACAGATGCATATATCCGAAGGGTTTCTATCTTGGCTGGAAACGCAGAGCGTCTGTGAGCGAGAAGTCTGCGCACTGGGCCGCTCTCGGTGGGATCGGATTTGCCATCCAGCCTACACCCTTAACTCCCTGTGGGCTAGCTCCCGGGGGACAGCCGGGAAGCGCCACCCCCTTGCACACTGGGCCTCCACCCAGCTTTGGTAGGCCTTTCTCCTCACGCCTCTTCTAGGTTACCTGTTTCACAAGCCCCAACATTTCCTATTCCTGAAAAAGCAAGTTTGCTCAATTGTATTTGTTCAAAAAAGAACCTGCGCTTAAGAAGATATGAGAAAACAAGTTTAACAAGTTGCACATGCTCGAACCTTTAGCATCGTGTTTATTACCATCTAACTGGCTTCAGTGAAAGATTTCTTCCTAGTCTTTAGCTTTTAGGTTGTAAAATGTAAGTGTGAAACTAGGTAATATTTTGCTATTTTTACTTTAACATAAAAATTCTTTGAAAGAGACCAAATCTCTGTGAAATAGCTTATAGTGGAGGTATACACTGCGTTTTTTAAATTTTATGTATTTGGTACAGGGTCTCACTGGGCAGTTCACACTCATAGTAATCCTCCTGTCTCAGCCTCCCCAGCCCTGGGATTACAGGTGTGCACCACCACGCCCGGTCTCATGGCCAGCTCAGCACACCCAAGGGGAGTCAGCGCAGCCTCTGGTGCCTGGTATGGAGCCCAAGTCCATGAGCTTCCTAGGCAGGCGCTTAGACCCCCAAGCTATCTTGTCAGCTGCTATGCTACCTTTTTTGTTTTTTTTTGCTATGCTACTTTTAAGTGTGTGACACACACATGAAAAGCAAAACTTCTCACTCAAACTTACCTGTCGCCTTTAATTTTTATAAAATAAACATTTCAGAATTTATAATTTGCTTTTTTAAATTTATGGAAAAATTTTGGGATACTGAATGGACTGTAAATGTAAGTTTTAATTTTAAAATTAACATTTTTAAGGACACAAAGGATTTTATTCTGGTGGAACTTTCTGTAAAGGGAAGACTGAATGTTTCATTTCTTTGTTGAAATACATTCTGCATGCATCTCCCTTCGCCCAGCACCTTGGAGGGCACAGGGAGGCAGACCCTTTGGCCTGGGCCTCCTGGTTCCGGGCATCAGCATTTTAACATGAAACACTACTCAGCATCAGAGAATAAAGGAGGGCCTCAGCAACACAAAGCGAGAGAAAGAGTCCAGGGATGAAAGCAATCAGGAGGGGAAGGGAAAACTATAATGTGTTTAAAATTGGGTCAAAAGCTTTTGACTGAACACGCGGAAGTGTGGCAAAAAAAAAAAATTTTTTTTCAACCAGAGGCAGAGCAAGAAGAGGCACGGGAGTGAGGAGGCCCAAGGTGAGATTCAGCATGGCTGGGAGCAGGGTGTGGGCGTGCAAGCTGGAGCCCCTGTCATCTGGGGCACGGTGATCAGATTAACATCTTCTGAATCATCATTGTTATTAGTACGTGTTTGGGGGACACAGTGGCCACATTCGTTGTGAGGAGCTGGCGCGTGCACCTGACACGCCTTAACTCTTCCCATGTCTCCTTCCACTCCTCCTCCCCCTCACTCCCTCATCTGGTCCTCTTCCTCTTTCCCGTTAGGCCACTGCCAAGATGCAGCTGTTATGGGTTGTGCTGTTGGGACATGTGTGTCTTTCACGCGCGCCTCTCAGGACACCGCTCTGGCATGCAGGCTTCCTCAGTAGTCCCCTGGCTGCCGGCTGCTCACCCAGGGCCTGGCTGCATCTTTGTATTTCACTGTGTCCATTTGCCACTGTGGTGGCACTGTGAGGACACAGGCTGTACCCTGCAGAGGACAGTGACCATGCAGGGGCCTGGCCTGGACACCTGCCCTGTCCCCGCTCACCTTGCTGGGCATAGTCCATTCTGCTAAGTGGAGGAGGCTACTCAAAAAAATTGCACAAAGAATTTTTATAGGCTAAATGAGATCCAGATCGAAGGTAGGAAATTATTCTCATTTGAAGGAGGATGAATCTTTTCTTAGGAAAAAATGAAATGAAACAAAACCCATAAAAATAGCAAAAACAAAACAACCTTGCAGATATTCATTACTGTATGTATATTTTTTAACCATTTTTCATACTAAAGTATACATGTTTAAAACAGGAAATGTGACAACTGTGAGTGGCACCAAGAACACTGGCTAGAGGATGTCTGAAGAAGACCGTTAGCCGCCATTCACCATCTAGGCGTTCACTGTGTAGTCACCTGGCTGGCTCTGTGCAGAGCAGACCAGGAGGAGGAGCTGGAGACAGACAGCCAGGGGGCAGAGAGAAGGAAAGAGGCGGCAGACAAGGTGAGAAAATGAAAAAGAGCTAGGGATCCCAGGAATCAGGGAGACTCTAGAAAAGGAGCTTGTTTGGTGGTCCCAGAGCCCTATGAAAATAGGAGCAGAAGAGCCTTCTCCTCCCAGTGTGAACTGGAAGTGGCGCCCCATCTCCAGAGGATGGAGGGAGGAAGAGGGGGCGTGTGTAAGATTGCTCAGTGCCCTGGGGCAAATGGACCCCCACATGCAGCTGTGGTACAAACCTGCCTCATGTTTCCTAGATCGAGCATCCTAGCGGGGTCCCTGGCACAGAATCACTCCCAGATTGCAATCAAGGACTCAGTCAGGACTGTGGCGGTCACCGGCTCAGCTGGGACGGGACCTGCTTTCAGGTTCCCAGGTGAAGCTGTTGGCCTGAGGACCTCAGCTCCTTGCTGACCGCTGTCTGGTGGGTGACCTGTCCTGCTAACAGTGGCCGTGGGCTTCTCTTTGGGAGAGCCAGGAAGAAATGCCAGGGAGGGCAGGCAAGGTGCAACGCCCTAAATGCAGCTGTTGTATCCTGTTTCTTTTGCTATGTTCTGTTCCTTAGAAGGGAGTCCCTTGGTCCAGGCCCCACAGAAAGAGATGATTTGGACATAGGGTGAAAGTTAAGGGGTGACTTTGGAAGCCAGCCTCCCTCCATGTGATTAGGTAGCAGAATGCTCACTGAAGTTCCCTGAGAGCTGACATTTCTTTTGTGAGGTAGGAGGACAGTTCCCTTGTGCATTGTTGTGAAGAGTGTTGCAGGTTTGTTGGAAGAAAACTCTTGTGTGTCATGAAAAAGACAAATGAGTTTAGAGGTTCCAGTCACAGAACTTGAACATAAATGGTGGAATCCGGATGAGTCTATGGATTTTCCCAGCAGCAGAAATGACTGGCTGGAAATGCCAGAGGTGGCTATACAGGGGAGTGGGAAATATAAGAGACTGTGGTTCATGATGACACAGTGAAATTTTAAATAACTGAATGTGGTTTCACTGGTGTGGAAAAAGGGCCAGGGAGATGGCTCAGTAGAATAAGTGCTTCCCTGGTAAGTGCAAGGGCCTGAGTTCAATCCCTGGTTCTGAAAAAAAAAAAAAAAAAAAAGGGGGAAAAGACCACAAGAGAAGGAACAGGGCACTGTGAGGAGGCACTGGAACAGTCTCAAGGCCAGGAAGCTGGATGGGTCAGGCACAGACACTGACATGGCTCAGAATGAGCTAGCACGGAGGGAACTGAGCTGGACACTGAGACTTCTGGGTGTCAGGGTGAGAGACAAGTGTGGAGGTGACAGAAGAGACCATGCTTGGCAATACAGTGGGCTGGACATCTTGGGGAAGTCTGCCACCATAGTGCCCTACCAAGTGGAGGGTCAGAAATAAGCACATCCTGTTAAATGGCCCACTGAAATTCCAAAAACCACAGGAAATTCCTCTGGGCCCAAACCAGATGGAATTGGCTGCCAGAGAGACAGCAGCTCACCTGAGTGCTTTCACTGATGTCCCAGGGCCCCGGGTGAGATCTTCAGCTCTCCCCATAGCAGGGCATGAAGTTGTCTGGTTTCCCTCTGTTGATGACAGCAGGCCATGTAGGTATACTCTGGTGACCTGGAAGTGCGACAGTGCCAGTAGCAAGTCAGCCTTCCCCTTGACCTTGGTCCCATGAGTGGAACTGAGCCTGTCTCAACAGAAAGAGGGCAGCAAAGGGCAGCACCTTGGGCACTAGTATGAAGGCTCTAGTCTTCATGTCTCCATGTGTCAGATAAACCCCAGGCCAAGGTCTGAACCTTCAAGAAAGGCAAAATGAGGGGGGGAAAACATGTCATTAAGGAGAAACAGGAAAGGTGCCCATGTCCTCCTGGGTGGTAAATGGAAAAATCCACCTCCCATAAACATTGGTAAGCATAGTTTATGCATTAGACCTGAAAGGGGGAGAGGCTGGCTAGCTGTCCAGTGCCAGCTCCTCCCTTTGCTCTTTGCGGTGTTCCACCGCCATGAACTGCTGCCTTCTGTTCAAGTTCTGTGACTGGACCCTCTAAACTGAAGACCTGAGTATGGGCTGAAAGCTCCGTGAACTGTGAGCTAAATAAACTTTTCCTTCCTTCATCTTGCATGTTGGGTATTTTGTCCCAGCAATGAGAGAAAAAGAAGCCAAGACAAGTGCTCAACTGGACACAGGCTCATGAATCAAAATCACACAGTGGAACAAGCCACGTGGTGAAGGCACCGGAAGGAACATAAGATAAACTTAAATTCAAAATAGTCACGAACAAATAATGGGTACAGGAAAGGAAGCAGGACATGGACTCAAGGGCAGATGTGTGGAAGACAGTTCACACAGTCACAAATCTTAAAAACTTAAAATCTTTTCTTTAGTAATTTTGTTCATGCAACTTAAAGAATCATAAAAATTGATTATATGGTGATAGCCATCATCAGATTATTGATCAGAGTAAGAAAACACTTGGAAGCAGCCTTCCTGTCTACGGAAGGACAACAACTCAGTAACGGAATGCTTTTTATTCTCATTTATGAACAGCTTTACCAACATGAGAAGGCATTTGCGATGGAAAATGAAGGAGTGAGGGAAGATAAGAAATATTGTTGAATGTGGCAATGTTTGACTCTATTTAAGTAAACGAACAAATTTCACTCTTCTGGCTTTCTGTTTCAATGTGTATTTACATACTTGATGGTGGCAGAAGGGGGCTCAGAAAATTGGTGAGTGTACCTAGGTTACAAGCGTACTACAGAAGAAAAGATGACAGGATTGAAGGGTGAAGTTGTCTAAGTAATAGCACTCACAAATAGAAATTGATCACAAACCCTAGTGCACCTAGAGCTCGTGGGCAGCATTTGCAGGCTTTAATTAGCAGCGCCAGTCCGAGTCTTTCTATTTTGGATATAAAGACTTTTCAGAGAATTTAGAAGCGAGTTAGGTCTCTATTCCTGCCTTTGAATGGAATTAGGTGGCAACTATTCTTGCTGTAAATAGTCAGGATGTGGGCCACTTAGGCAGCAGTGACTTCACACAGTAGCAATAAAAAGCATTCCCCACAAGCTGCCCGTTTCCGTGAACTGAGAAAATTGCATCCCTTTCTACTACATGGTGACTTAGTTGATAAAAGCCCTCATCCTACCCCGTGGGGATGGGTGACAGGGTTGCCTGCTAGCAACAGTGCTCAGATTGCCATCTGCACAGAGCCGTCCACAGCAGACACAGTGCCTTTCTCACTTCTGTGGTTGGTAGAAAATTGGTTTGTACCGCATTTGTGCTGCAATTGCCGGCTGATACCGTGGCCCGCCTTCTTGCGCTTTGCCTAATCGCAGAGGCAAGAACTCTAGCAAGAGCTGATGCAAAGGGATCTATAGGGGTGGATATCGCAGGCGTGTGCAGCAACAGAACTGTACACACTGCTGTTTCGTGTGGAACGCAGTGCACCAGCATGGCCCAGGTGAGGGCTGATGTAGGTTTTGTGCCTGTTACCTGCCTAACACCCCAATTTATTTTTCTTTTTTTACCAGTGAAGACCGACTTTATTATGATTCTCTTTAAAAAGAGAATAAAAAACAGTAAGATAAAAATTTAAATGATACTGAATTTCACTAAACAAAATGATAGGAATTCAACATTGGTTGCTTGGTATTGTCTTCAAATTAGTTGCTCAGATTACCAGATATAAGCATGTAAAATTGGTCAAAAGGGAAGAAAAAGTAATTTAAGCATTAACTGTTCCTTTCAGTAGACCAGTAGAAATGAGCAGTACAATTATTCAAGATATCCTGTGAATATACATATATATTTTCCCCTTTTCTTTTGTCTTTTCCCTTAGCTCAATTGTTCCTTTCCTTTGAACAATTTCTTTCTTTCACAGTGTCTATTGTACCATTCACATATTATTATTATTATTTTTTTTTTTTTTGTCTTTTTCAGACAGAGGCTCACTATGCAGTTCAGGCTGGCCTTAAACTCACTTTGTTGCTCAAGCTGGTCTCGAACTCACAACAATCCTCCTGTCTCAGACTCCTGAGTGCTGGGATTACAGGCCTGCGCCACCACGCCCGGCCCGTTCACATATTATTTACTCTTTCAGGTTTTACACTAGGAAGACAGTACGACATTTACACGTGTGGGTCTGATTTATTTCACTTATGAGTATGGTCTCTAGTTGCACCCATTTACCTATAAAAACCTCAAGTTCATCTTTTTTATATCACAGTAATATTCCATTCTACAAAAGTACCACATCTTTTTTTTTTTTCCATTCCTCGGTTGATGGGCATTTGGGTTGTTTCCATGACTTAGCTAAGTTGAATTCCACTCCTATAACCATGGGTGCACATATATAACTGTGGTTTGATGTTTTCAGTTCTTCTGGAAACATACCCAGAAGGGGAAAAGCTGGATTGAATGGGACCTCTAATTCTAGTTTTTGAGGAATCTCCACATTGATTTCCATAGTGTTTATACCAGTATACATTCCCATGAACAGTGGCGAAGGGTTCCTTTTTCCCCACAGCCCCTCTGGCATTTGTTATTGGTTGACTTCTTGATGATAGCCATTCTTTCTGGGGTAAGATGGGATCTTGGTATTGTTTTAATTTGCATTTTTTCGGTAATTGATGATGTTGGACATTTTCATTTTTTAAAAATTCTTTATATAGAATATAAAGACTTCTAGACAGAAGTCCTTTGTCTGAAAGACAGTCAGCTAAATTTTTTTCTAGTCAGCGGATTTTCTTTTTACTATGTTAGTAATTTCTTTTGATGTTTAAAAGCTTTTTAATAAGATGAGATTCCAGTTGTTGATTCATTGAAGTATTTCCCCTGAAATTTGGTTTTTGTTCATTAACTCTCTTCCTACCTCTGTCTTCAATATTTCTACCTATTGTCTCCTCTAATAGATTGACTGATTGAGCACAGGGTCTCTCTACACAGCTTGGACCGGTAGTGATCCTCCTGTCTCAGCCCCTTTAGTGCCTGGATTGCAAGTGTACACCCCACACCCAGTTTTGACGGCCAACACAATGTAGGCCTGGCAGGGGATATAGTACCAGGTCCTTACATTTGCCAGGCAGGCACTAGAACCGCTGAACTACGTGCCCAGCCCTCCTTCAGTACATTTAGTGTTTCTGTTTTAGTATTTGAGTCTTTGACCCATTTTGACTATAGTGCATGGTGACAGACATGGGTCTAATTTTAGCCTTCTGAATGTGGAAAGCCAGTTTTTCCAGCACCATTTATTAAAGAAGGTATCTTTTCTCCAGTGAACATGTTTGGCCCTTTTGTCAAAGATAAGATAAGGCAGCTGAATGTGTTTATAGTGTCTGCATCTTCAAATTTGTTTCATGGATCCTCAGGTCATTTTTGTTTTCTTTTGTTTTGTTTTGTTTTCCAGTCCCATGCTGATTTTATCACAGTAGTCTCCTATCATACTTTCAAGTCAGGGAATGTGATGCCTCCTGCCTTTCTTTTGTTGCCCAGGACTGCTTTTGTTATTGTAGGTCTCTTCTGGTTTCAGATCAATTTTAGGAATGTTTTTTCTAAATCTGTGAGGCATACTAATGGTATTTTAGTAAGGATTGCACTGAACCTATGTAACAATTCTGGAAGTGTAGCCACTTCACAGTGTGACTTCTTCCTGTCCATGAATGTGGAATGTCTTTCCATTTTCTGAAATCCTCTTTGGTTTTTTTTCAGAGTACTGTCATTTTCCCTTTGTGGATCTCTTACTTCCCTTGTTAGAGTGATTCTCAAATATTTCATTCTTCTGGATGTTATTCTGAAATGTGTGGTTTCCCTAATTTCTTTCTCATTGTGTGTGCTGTTCATGTACAGAAACGCTATTGATTTTTGAGTTTGACATTCTAATTTTCCCAGCTTACTTTTGCTAGTTATCCATCTAGAGACTTGGGGCATTCATCTGGACCATAGTTTATTGAGGGAGTCACTGTGTAGAAAATACTTGGCCTGCTGTGGTAGGCGACAGGCGTCATACTCAGAAAGGGACATTGGATAAGAAGAGTTTAGGTGAAGGAGACTTCTGGGAATGTGAGGGGTCAGGAGGGCAGAAAGTCACTTTCATTATCCCTGCTTCTTCTCTGCCTGGCACCCAGGTTGTTCTTAATGAAAATTTCCTGGAATGGATTTCTGAATGCAGTCGAGGTTGTGTCTCCTACTGGCTGGCTGTCCTCCTAGGTGCCTGTCCCCTTGCCTGCCTGTGAGCCCCAAATCCCACCTACCCCTGGGTTTCCCACTGCTGTCCTATGCCAAGCTTCTCATGCCCACCGCCAGATCCCACAAGAATATTCTTTTTACTTACTTCCTATTGCAGTTGCTAACTGCAAGCCAGAACCATCCCTGGTGACTGTGGCTATACTTTTGGAGGACCTGCCGTGGACTGAGGCCGCAAAATTGGAGAGCCAGAGAGGAATGGAGGTCGAGAGAGCAGTAGCTTCCTGCTGCATCTCCATGTTAGACGGGCACCTTGATTCCTGCTTGGCGGGAAAGGACTGCTCCAGCTTCCCAGGAGGACCACATTTGCTCATCCTGAGGGCCAGCAAGAGCGGTGCTCACATACAGCTCTGGAGGAAAAAGAATGAAGAATGGAACAAACAGTGTCACATTACCTCTGCTCGTGCTGCCAGGCACGCTGCCAGGTGCTCTTTGCTTGGTGGAATTTCCTGGACAACCTAAGACTAGAGTTTAATCCAGCTTGGAAGATGCCATGAAGGCCAAATGATGTATACAATTTGATATGATTCTTCAATGACCACTGTTCAGTTTTTGCCTTGAGTGTATTTCAGAGAGCTAATGTATATCATCTCTCAGCGCAGCGACCTCTTCACTAACAAAAGTCAGACTTGCACAATCACCTGAGCTACTGTGCTCTTGGGGAGAGAGGAGTACAGGGTCAGAAGGGATGGCCGAGCCGGGGCACACAGTGCCTCTGTAGGACCTGAGTCACCAGGTAAAGGCAAGCTGCAAAATGTACAGCTGGCAGAAAAGAAGGTGGAGCTGGGAGCTGGGGACGGGGCAGGGACCGGGGTTCCTGGTGCTGGCTATCTCAGCCACTTTTCTTTTCCCTGGGACACAATACCCAACCCCTGCAACTAAAAGAGAGGTTTATTTTGGCTCCGGTTTCAGCCCGCAATCATCCAGCTCCAAGGCAGCAGCATGGCACAGGGGCCCAGTGGCAAGAGCTGCTCATCTCGGCACCCAGGAAGAGAGTGCCAGCAGGGGGCCCTAGAAGGAGTCACCTCTTTCACCCAGACCCTGTCCCCTAATAACAAGTCAGCTATGGCACCTGTGTAATCCAGTCACCTTTTAAAAGCTCCACTTTTGAGCTCATGATGCTGGGGGACATCTCTGTGTAGACCAGGACACTGGCCCGAGGGGAGCATCAGTGCCTGCTTTTCCTTGCCAGGTTCAGGGTGCCCTTCTTTGAAGCTTGGTCTGTCACACATGGGGACAGAATTTGGGTGGGCAAGACCAGGCCTGGCCCTCAACCTGTACACTGGGCAGGCCCAGCAGAAGACCCCCGTGAAGCATGAGGCTGAGAGAGAGGAGCACCTGCACCGGGAGATTCTGGGAGATTCTGGGAGCACAGGTGCAAGGTCACTGTGAGGAAACAGGTGTTCATGGGAGCAGTCTTCCAGCTGCTGGAAGGGGTTGGAGGAGCCTGTCATCCCTGTAGAGAGACTGACTTGGCCACATTCAAAGTCAAAATTGAGATACCAAGGCAGGGAGCACTCTCTGGGAATAGAGAACGAGGGTCACTGTTAGCCTAGGGCTCCAGGAGGGAGGTCGGGGGATCAGAACTGAGCTGAGAGCTGCACACACCGAGCAGACCCCCATGCCAGGCCCTTCCACTGCAGGAGCCTGCGGGGCGGACTGTGTCCTGACCGAACAGCCAGGTCCCAAGAGCGTACTCTGATCATGAGATGTTCCCTACGTGCCACTGCTGTGGCCACAGACAGGCATGCAAAAACATTCGTGAGCAAATGATCCACATGAGCTATTTTGTCCCTCAGTCCCCTCCAAAGGATGTGGAAGAATGTGATATCCGAGAGATTTCTGTTTCGGATTAGCTTTGGCCCAGAACGTCACATAGCTCTGGCTCCTGAAACAGGAAGTGGATGAGTCCAGCAGCGAGGCTTTTAAAGCGGGACCACTGCATGGCATGGTATGTTTTGTTTCTTCTTTAAAATAAAACACAAGCCTTGGGAACACATTATTATGAACCTGGATAAGACTCTGGCCTTCTGCGTCATATTAAATGGAAGAGAAATTTTCGTCTCAGCAATTTGGATCTTTGTTCTTGTTGACTAATTTTTTTCTGATGGTAATTAGCTCGCAAGTTCAGCTAATCAGTGCTTCTGGTCCACATCATGCAATGAAGACAATCATCTATTTGCCATGGTGGATAGACATGAAAATTATTCTACAGTTCAAATCAAATTACACAGCTGCAAGTAGGGGAGGGGGAGAAAGACGGACAGAGACAGTGTTACTGAGAGACATAGAGAGAGGCAGCGAGAGAGACAGATATAACACACACACACACACACACACACACACACACATACACACAGACATCAGTGTTTCAGTCTTCATTTTATTTTTCCAAGAAACGGTCACACTTTAATTTCTCAAAATGAACTCCAACATTGTAAAGACATTGATAGACTGTGTCAAATGCCACAGATAAGTCTAAAAGTTATTTCCATCTAAAATCAAAGGCTGATTTTAGATGATTCACGTTTACCAAAGGCTCATATTAACACAACAATCTAATGTTACTTTTTGTTTGAAACAAGATCTCACTATGTAATTCAGGCTGGCCTTGAACTCAAAGTGCTTCTGCCTCAGCCTCCTGCTGGCATTACAGGCAGGCACCACCGTGCATGGCCTCGAATGTTACTTTTATCTTAACCTCCTAGCTACAGTAAGGGATTTATTGTAGTGATCTACAATGCAGAAATTGTACCTAAAACCTGTTAGCTCCTCACGTAAGATTAGAGCACAAGATGAAATGTGGAGCGGGGTGACAACAAAAAAAAACCCTCTGATACCTAAAAGATTTTAGAAAGCAAGAAATGTTCTTACTTGCCTAGTTGGTTGGCTTTTCATTGTTTACAGTGTTAGGAATCAAACATGGACCCTCACACATGCCAAGCAATGCTCTACCCCTGAACTACAGCCTCAGTCTGAGTTTTGAAGTCGAGAGACAGTATTCTTTCACCCACCCCCTAAGAACTACACCTGAATGCTTATCCAGAGTAAAACATTGATCTGATGCTGTGGGGAACCACTCAGATTGCTTCAAATCTCAGGGGCGTCGAAGGACACCAGAGGATGTGACCCTGCTTGCCTAATGCAGGTGCATACCAGATACAGTAAACATGACGTAGCACAGGTAAACACACGTGCACTGGTGACAGCACTCTGTAAGAATGTAAACATGAGCTAAGGACCTGTATAAGAACTAGACACTGAAGATGCAGGTGGCGCTGTCTGGCTTTCTGCTCTGCTCCATGTTGCCTGCTGTTGGCTTGCACACACGCATTCTTTAACCTTGGGACCTCACCTGTGAAAATTTCCCCCAGGCCCTCTGAGTGAGCTGACGAATACTCAGCACAAATTCTACATTACTGGCAGTGAAAGATCTTCTAAGGCCTTTTTGTACTTAATATAATTGATCTTATAGAAGTGGATCAAATTACAGGATCCCAGTTTAGAAGAGTTCTGGCGTTGACCACTGTGGAAAGATTTCCCTGGCTATAAATTGTTATTCACTAATGCTGTCAATAGAAATATATGTATCCATAAGTGCTGAAAGTTATGATATGAGAGAAATAGACCTCATAGGCTCAGTGGTTCAGTGGTCTTCATAGTCTTAAAGCCTATTTAATAAATGGTGCTGGAAAAACAGGCTTTGTACATGCTGACAATTAAAACTGGACCCATATCTTTCACCATGAACTAAAGTCAAAACGGATCAAAGACCTGAATACTAAAACAGAAACATTAAATCTGCTGGAAGATAGAATAGATAGAAACCCTTGAAGACACTGGCATAGGAGAAAGCTTTCTGAGTAACACCCCGATCTCACAGGAACTTCACAATCAACAACTGGGATCTCATCTTATTAAAAAGCATTTTCACAGCAAGAGAAGCCACCAACAGAGTGAGCAGACAACCCACAGTGTGGAGAAAAATGTTTGCCAGCTGTTCCTCAGATGAAGGATTGTTATCTAGAACATGCAAGAACTAAAAAAATAAAAAATCAGCACTCCGAACTTCAACAACCCAATCCAAAATAGGGCATGTTAGAGGAATGCACTTCTCAGATGAAATACAAAGAGCAAATATCTTTATTTGGGCAGGAGAGATAGCTCAGTGGCATAAGAATCTGCCTGGTAAGGTCCTGATTTTGACCCCAGGTACTGGAAAAAAAAGTTCAATATCATTGGTCACTTGAGAGATGTGTATTAAAATCACACTGAGATACCATCTCACAGCAGAAAGTATGGCTGGCATCAAATCAACCAATTACAAATGCTGGTTGGAGTGTAGACTGGTGCAGCTGCTGTGGAAGTCTTTGTGGAGATCCCTCAAAATCTAGGAACAGAGGTTCCATTTGCCCCAGCTGTTCCCCTTCTGAGTATTTTTCCAGAAGAACTAGAGTGATATATATATACACCTGCGTTCATAGTGGCACAGTTGTAACAGCCAGATCTTGTACACAACCCAAGTGCCTGTCAACTGGTGAAGGAAGAAAGAAGATGGGTTTTTTAATGGAAAGGAGTATTAGTCTGCCATAAGAAGGATGTGGTGGAGACATTCCTAGGGCAATAGATGCAGCCTGAGTCCATACCTTTGTAAATAGGACACACATATGCGAATACCACATTGTTGCTCTGATCTGAGAAACTGAAAGTGTAAACAAGGATCAAACTGTATAGCTTGTGAAATAGGAGGAAAATGTTTGAATGGGGAAGGGAGAGGGAAAGAAGGGAAAATGTAAAAAATGAGAAAAGAAGGAAAACAAAGTTTTGTATATGGGAAGGGGAGGAGGAGTGGAAGGGAGGTGCGAAAATGGTAAATAAAACAAGTGATACCGTGCACAAGTACAAATTCTTTATGATGAGTGTAATCATTATGTGTATGTGAAGTGTACCGATAAGATCTAATTAAAGAAGCACTTTCATTTTAGAAAACAGAATCATTTTCCCCCATTTGACAGGCATCCCTAAGTAAGGCTGACCACGTAGATGGCTGCTGGAGGAAACACATCTGTGCTTGCTCCATGGGTAAAAAGGTCCCTCTATGGAAATCACAGAGCCACCCCCGGAAGAATCTGTGAAACTGAAGACAAATGCATGAGGATCCAGAAAGCCTGAAGCTAGTCCGATGCAAATGACACACCGTAGGTACTATGGTGAGGTAGGAAAACATGAACGACCTTGGGAATGAGAGACATGGGAAGGGAGGTAGCTGAGCTTGCAGGGTAAGAAGAGGACATTCTAAATAGCTCGGCAGAAGCTGGGGAACAGATGAGATGCACGTCTGTCTTCCCAAACACAATCCAACTTCCTACCATCGACACAAGAAGAAAGAGAGAACGGAACAGGCCTAGAGCTGTGGGCCAGTTTGGATCAAGGAGCTCAATGTCTCGCTGGCCGCAGAAGATGTGGCTAGTCAGCATAACCCACTCTTCAAGGACACACATTTTAATGTTACCAGCATACCTGGGCTGCTGTGAGAAGTACCACACAGTGAGCAGCAATGTATTTCCTAGAGAACCGAGCTTTGTTTAAGGAATAGTGGAGATTTTATTGTCTCTAGTTTCTGGAAGTTAGAAGTTCAAAGTCCTAGTGTGATTTTGTCAGCTTTTCCTCTCTGCTTGGCTGGTTGTGGCCAACTGTTCTTGTTCTTCCTATGGTGATCTTGCCTGTCTTCATGCATTGTCCCATTTTGTCTCTTTTTGGGCCCAAATTTTCTCTTCTTATAAAGATAGCAGACGGCTTGGACTGGGGCTCATTTTAAAGCCCTTTTGTAGCACTGGGGTTTGAACCAGAGGCCTTCTCATGGAGCTACATCCCCAGCCCTTTTTATTTATTCTTGGAGACAGGGTCTCCTAAGACACTAAGTTGCCCGGGGTAGGCTTAGACCTAGGATCCTTGTGCCTCCTCCTCCCAGAGTGTGCCAACTACCTGCCTAATTTTGTCACCTTTTCAAAGAGCCCTATGTTTGAATTCCAAGGCTTTACCCTCTCCTGTGATCTGATCTCCATTTGTCCCCCACCCCAATAGCCAGCTCGCCTGTGCTTGCAGTTTACACATGTGAATTAGAGGGGACCCATAGCTGATCCCATCATGCTAATCTTATATACAAACTATTTCATATCACCCAAAATAAGAAGATAGTCCAGCTCATTTTAAAACCAGGTAAGAATAATATGAGGAGGACAATGTCACAAAACAAAGTTTAACATCATCAAAGTAGATGAAAAATTAATATATACCTTGTGACTGAGCCCATCAAGGTATTGAAATGTGTGATAGGGACTGAGGAGATGGCTCAGTGGAATAAGAACTTCCCTGGTAAGTGCAAGGGCCTGAATTCAATCCCTGGTTCCACAAAAAAAAAAAAAAAGAAAGTTGAAATGTATGATAGTTGTGCTCAGGTTTGAGTTTACTGCAGAATATCACAGTCACTAAAATTCTATGCTTAGTAATTAAAATGTATAGGATTAGAGTTTAGAATTGATTTGTTTGCCAGGACTTAGTGATTACAAGAAAAGAAAGTAGGTTTGATTGACCTATGAAATTAAAATTAAGACATTACCTAGGAAATTTGAATGTTTTACAATTCAAACTTATAGGGTTTCTTGTGTATAAATCTGATTTTTTAAAAATGTATTTAGTTGTTGCAGAGTCTTACTATGCAGCTCAGACTCATAGTGATCCTTCTGCTTTCAGCCTCCCCAGCACGGGAATTGCAGGCGTGTGCCACTACGTCTGTACTCCTGAGCCAGGGATCGAACTGCGTTCCCTGCACTTGCCTAAGCTTGCCTAACTAAGCACATGCTTTAGTTCGCTGAGCTATCTCGCTGTCCCTATAAATCTTAATTTTACTTTGGTCTTGTCCCGGAGTTTGGCCCTAGACTCATCAAAATGCATTGCGTGTTGCAGAAGTCTTTTAAGAACTCTGCACCACGAAGCCCATGATTATGTTCCATCCACATTCAGGGAAACCTCACTGAGCCTCTCTGAGTTCTGAGCCCTTGGCGCTGTCGTGGCAGGAAAGGCTGGAGGGCAGCATACATTTATCTTGACTCAAGTGGACTTGCATATGTGCACTAGCCCCAAATGGTGTCTTGGAAACACCAAAGAGGAGAAGACCTGCCCTGCCATTCAGTATCTGCACTCTCCCAATGACTTGGCTTTACCTCATGACTCCTGGGAGACAGAGGCACACACAGATGCAGATCAGACCCCAAGGGAAGTAGAATTTTCCCACCTGAAGCTTTCATGTAATCCTCACTCCAAGATGTACCATTCACACTGGACTTGGGCCCCATGCAGGGCAGTCCCTGGCTGGTGACCTATCCTCTTTGTGCTTGATCACTCAGTTTGCTGTTCCCAGTGGCCCTGCAGCGGCCCTCCTTGTACCTGCCCAACACATCTCCAAAGCCTCCCTGAAATCTGTAGCATCATAGAATCTCCCAATCTTCCAATCCAATGACTGTGTTACATGGGTTAGCAATCATGGAGAATCGCTAGCTCATAAAATACATAGCTATCCGAAGGGAGAAGGCTCATGTATGTGCACCCAGAGACATACGGGACAGGAACGTACTGGACACATGTGAGGTGCCGGGTGTGTAGCATTAGATGCCAGGGATTCAAAGCCAAGGATGGCCTGTCTCATGGGCCACTGCTGTACCATATGGTGGGCATTCAAGGCAATCGCATAAAGGTCACAGGGGAAAACTGAGGAACTTGCAGGCCTGTGGTGGGAGAGAAAGCTCTCTAGAAAAACTGTAGCAGAGTTGGGCTTGGAAAACCCAGTTGGATGACAGAGAAGCACTACATAAAGTTCTCAGAGATCACTGGCATAGCTTCATTTTTGCTTCATGATTACAAGAGACACTCAAGTCAGCATTACCAGCACAGCCAGTTTATTGTGGGGGCTATGTCTGTTGTTTCCTACCTTCAGTAGGCATTTGTTCATAAAAACAAAATGAGTCAAAATAGGGCTGAGTGATTTAAGCAGAACTTGATTTTATCTACATGAGTTCCTCCTGACTTTGTTGACATTCAGAATTAGAAAGATTTGTAAATGCAGACCACCTCAGTGTTTATAAAGTGATTTCTATATGGTATGATTACGTTTCAGCTAAGTCATTGATTTTTTTCAATACAGAATGCCCAGGAGGAGTTTGCAGGGAGATGATAAAAGTGGTAGGTGCCGATGGGCACTTTTCCTTCAAAAAGGTCGAAGTGGCCAGGCATGTTGGCCCAGCAGCTCAGGAGATGAGGCAGGAGAACCACAAGTTCGAACCCAGCTTGCGCAGTTTAGTGAAATCCTGTCTCAAAGTAAGAAAGTGTTGAGGATGTAGTCCTGGCTTCAATCTGCAAATCTACCCTACCCCACTCCCACAAAAAGGGAAAAGTGGGCTGGAGATGGAGCTCAGCAGTCCAGTGCTTGCCTGGTACGTGTGAGGCCCCACCCTCACCCCTTAGCCCCACAAAAAACCCAAAAAGACAAAAGGGAGGCCCAGGCTCTAGTGTGACTGCATCTGTTCCTCCGTGCTCTTCTGACATTATTTCTTGTGCGGACTTTTTCTGGACTCTCCCCGCCATCAATAAAAGGTTTTAAAGGACCCGTAGCTCTGTACAAGAACGCTGCTGATGTCTGTGTCTTCCATCCTCCTCCCAGTCATAATGAGCAGCCTTTCAGCTGTGCAGACCCCTGTCCCCTACCCCCCTGTGACCCCTCAGACCCTCCCCCCTAGCAGGCGAGTGCCCAGGACTACATGGGTGCTCCGTGAGTGAGTGCTGAGGGGGCGAATCTGTAGAACAAGGCAGCGTCCCTGGCAGCTTCTCCCCTGACATACTACTGAAGTTTAACCTTTTGGGTCCGGAAGCTGTGACAGCACTCTGGTGAGAACAGCAATCAATACACAGGGATTGGCACAGGCCTGGCACGATCCATTCTCCTCAAAATGAAAGCCCGTGTCACAGCTGCCTGCAGGAGGTCAAGTAGTATTGGGTTACAGTTCAAGGAGCAGGGCCAGCACATGGGTGTCCTGTGGAGCTCATCATCCAGGGGTGGGGGGCCAGCAGCCTTAGCTGGGAGCGTGCACGGAGCCACCACGGAGACCTTGGCCCGGATTTGTTCTCATTAACCAGGTCAGAACTGCTGGCTGCTGTGGCTCTCAGGTGGAGTGAATCAGGTCTGTGAGGACGATGGCCATCACGGGGCCCCTCTTACTCTTATCAGCTCCTGTGGGTGGAGTTCTTTGGGGGGTAGAACTTTGGAAAAGGAAGGCTGGTTGCATAACAGCTCTAGGAATAACATACTAAAGCCAGTCTTGCTACCGTTACATTTTCAAATCAGGTTTTAGAAGCAAGACAGTTTTAGATCCTTATAGTAAGAACCAATTTAGAAACCTTCCTAAGGTGTGACGCATTTGATGCAAAATATAGACAGGCAAGGAACAGCATTTCCTATTAAGAAGTCAAATTAGATGATGGCCACTAAAATATATATGAACTCAGCTAAGTCAGCCAGTTGACACACTAAAGGCTAATTGGGCACAGGAAGCAGCGTACTGGGTGGGACTCTCAGTCTAACTCTAACAGCAAAGGTAGTAACTTTATTTGGGGCATAAATCTGAAGTGTGAGGCTTTGGGCCACAGTTCTGTAGCTCCAGGGGTGTCTTTCCGCTCTAGCAGAGCGGATGAGGTCAGGGTCATGGGCATTCTCAGGTACTGCCTGGGCTTGCAGCTTAATTATTTAAATGTTTCCAGACTCAAATGACTGAGGAGCTGACATATTTTTAATTCAGGCTTTCACAGCACATGCCATAATATGTGCCTCAGTAACCAGGTTCCCGTCCCATGCCCTGTGTCTTTCATTTCCCCACCTCCATTTTGCATGACAAAGTTAAGATTTCATCCAAATTTCAGGGGGACAGAACCCCTCTTGAATTCTAGTCCTCAGAGAAAGCGTTAATGGAAAAGGGCTAGGTGATTTGTTGTTGATTTCCTGGAGAAAAAAAATGCTGTTAACATAAAGAAAACAACCGATGCTAGAATGTTCTATTTTATTTAGCTCTCCAGAGATAAACTTGCTGGTGAGTCACTGCATGCTAATGCCACTGTTTTCACATTAATCCTGTAACCTTTTCCTACTTGCTTCCGGTGGACTGAGTGGGTGGGGTGTAGGTAGATTCACTTAGGGACGAACCAGTCCCTGTCAGGCTCCTGCTTAGATTTCCTAGGGTTCCGGCTATTTCTAGCATAAGCAGTCTTTCCTGGAGGCTCTTAAGACTTTAAAGAACAAGAGAATTTTCGAGAAGGTCATAGTTTGTAGAGATGCTAGAAAGTTAGAAAGCTTATAATCATTAAGCTTATGAAGTAATTTAAGGATCTCAAATGAATTATATACCCTCTAGCACTGTGTAGGTAGTGACTGAAGCTTGATTGTTAGTTCTGAAAAATGACCACAGAACAATCCCCAGTACTGCTAGTAAAAAACAGCCACAGAAATGTCCTTCATCAATCCTAGCAAGCCAGGTTGGGGGATCCGCTGTTCCTTTTCTCCTCTTGTGGTATTGTACCTTTTCAGCACATGGTCCATTTTCCCAGGTGGAGCTGGCTAACGGAGTTGGTCATCCTTCCTCAGGTTTCTTTCTTGGTGGCTATTTGTGTGTCTGAGCCTCCTGAGGAAAGAGACTATTCCACCCATTTGTCTCCTCCAATTCTAAGCAGAGAATCAGTGGTAAAGGTTTACTTACCAAGCAGTGTTTTCCAGTAGACAAGATAGTAGGTTTGTAGCAAATGAATGCTTTTGGAAATGCCACATCCTTTATCCGCATCGCAGTGTCCTACTGTTAGGCTTCTGTGGGCTATGCGGCCCGGCTGCAAAGCCCTCGTGCTCACTCTATGGTCATCAGGCCCTGGCCCTCTGCCCTGGGGCTTGCTTCCCAGCCTTTTTGCCTTCAGCGGAGGTCTTCTTTCTCTCCTCCTGGATTCTGCTCGTAGCATCCACGTGGAGCCCACATCATTTGGCTCTACCCTCTAAGTCTCTCTTCCTACTCATGTGTGTGTTTTCTCTCTGCGTTCTGTTTCCATGCTGCAGAAAACACATTCATCTTTCCCCATGGTGAGGGAGGAACAGGAGTGATTCAGGAATAGTCGTTCAGCATGGCCTCCATGACATAAAAGAAATGCCGCTTAGGAGCTGCTTGCTGCGTCCAACCTTAGGGCACTCAATAGCATGCCTAGGTGGGGAAGGCCTCTCCCATTTTCAGATACAGCTGTTTATGAGTTCTTTCAGTCCACACGAGGCCACCCTCCACCAACAGACTGTCCTGAAAAGAAGGTGAGGTGCCTTCCAAGATGGGAAGAAGGTGTACTGCTTATGTCATTTTGAAGAGCTCAGTGTTCGTTTTCCCTGGACTCGAATCTTTCTCCTGCCTCCTGTTGCTCCTGATGGAGAGGTGGTGATAGAGGAGCCAGATGAATTTGATTCCTCTATGGAACTGAACATGTTGTGCCAAGTGTGTTCTTGCTAAAAGGAGTTTTAAAAATCTTTACTCAGCCGGGCGTGGTGGCGCTTGCCTGTAATCCCAGCACTGGGGAGGCTGAGGCAGGAGGATTGTTGTGAGTTCGAGACCAGCCTGAGCTACAAAGTGAGCTTAAGGCCAGCCTGAGCTGCATAGTGAGACCCTGTTTCAAAAAGACAAAAAAGAATCTTCACTCAGCATTGGTCTAAACACTTGTGTGTGTGTGTGCGCGCGCGCGTGCTAAATTTGAACCTACAGTCTGCTGCACACTGGACAAATACTCTACCACTGAGTTACATCACCAGCCCACTTTATTTCAAAACAGGACCCTTCTAAGTTACCCAGGCTGGCTTTGAGTGCACAGTTCTCCTTTCTCAGCCTCCCAACTAGCTGAGATTATAGGTGTGCTCCACTGGGCCTGGCTGGACCACGTTTTGAGGCCCTGTGGAGTCAGACTCTTAGAAGTTCCTCATGTCCTTTGTATTGACTGTCTTCATCCTTTATAGCTCTGCTCTTTCCTACTTAGTGCTCTTTCATTACCTGCTCAAATCCCATGCCTCATACCCCTCCTGGTAATTTCTTCAGCCACTCGCTATCTCCTACCTGCTTCTTGGTGCTTAGACCTCATGGGCACCCATAGAAGCTGCCATGGGGACTTTTGCTTCAAAGAGATCCACAGCCTCATCTCCAGATCTGGAAACTTATTGTTTCATAAATCAAAAGAACTTTTTGAATCTGATTAAGTTAAGGGTATTGACTTGGTGAAAATATCCTGGATTATTCAGTTACCTTGAGGATATCCTGGAGTCCTTGGAAGAGGGAGGCAAGAAGGTGAAAAGAAGGGAAGCCAATGGGACACTAGAGGCAAATTCTGGAGAATTCTACAGAGCTGCCAAGCTAGAAGAGACCATGTTGAGCCCCCAGAAGAAACAGCTAAGCAGTAGTTAGGTATTTGCATAGGTCTAACAAGTTCTTCCAGATTCATATAGGTGGCTTGCATTGGTGCTCATGACTGGCTGTGGTGGTGAGCCCCACAGTTGCAGAAACAGCTTCATCTGAGCCCTGTAAGTCATTTCAGATTTCTCAGTAAGAATTAGAGGATTAAATTTTTTAAGCCACTAATATGTTATGGCAGCAAAAGGAAACAAATGCCAATGGAAGAAAGCAAGTAAAGGCAGAAGTGTGAAGTAAGTAAAGCAGCAGAAAATGGCAAAGTGCTCTAAGGACAGCTGTGGGCTTCCCCGCTGGGCTATAGAACTGTATCCAGAGCGCTACCTGGTCTTTCCTTACCTGTCATATAGAAGGGTTTCTCTCATTTTCCTCTGTGGCTCCTAGTAATTGTTCTGCAGCCACATTGGAGATGCTGCTGGGCCTTCTGTTTCTCAGAAGCAGTAGTTAGGTATTTGCATAGGTCTAACAAGTTCTTCTAGATTCATATAGGTAGCTTGCATTGGTGCTCATGACTGGCTGTGGTGGTGAGTGCTGTAAGCATGGTAGCTAAGCCCTTTGTCAGCCTTGACCTAACCTCGACCTTCAGAACAAGGGCAGCAGTGGGAGAAGTCTGGGAACCCAGTCTCCAGTGACATCAGCCAGGTGTTCATCGGTTGCCCTCTGTGTACTCAGCACTTGGCTCTGGGTGTCCAAGGCTGATGAAAAGGACATGGGGCATCTCTGCTGCTTTCTCCCATGAATATCTGCATGAGGTGATAGAAGCAGAATGATAAAGAATCGTTCTCCCAACTACTATGCATTAATATAATATTAATACTTGTCTCTTGTCCCCCTCCCCCATTTAAAAAAGAAACTGCTAGATGACAAACATGCCTTGGTGGGAGGAAGCTAAATTTTCCTGGGGCCAGTGAAGGAGATCAGGCAGAAAATGAACACATGTTTTTGGCATTTTAAAGATTTTCTTGTTGATGAAACATAAAACGGCCCAAAAGGAAGAATCACCCTGCCTGGACCACAGTTTCCATTGATTCATCCATCAGTGATTTGATCATGAATTCATTTCAGAAAACAATTCTTCAGGAATGTTCTAGGAAGTATGAGGAAGAGGGACAAGATTCCTTCTTTCCCAAAATGTATGAAAGTTCAGGTAATCAATCCATAAATGAAAAGTAATTGCTCTAATAAACACAGTATGACTAAAGAAAAGCTTAGCAATTTCAATTCAAGTCACTCAAGGCCCACAATACCTTCTTGATGAGTCATAAAGATACAGTCCATGTTAGGAAAAAATTGGGGGTTGGTGTTATTCCTGCAGGAATGGCTCATTAAGGTTCAGCCTACATCTTTCTACTTTTCTAGACCCCACAGATAGTTCAGGGAATCCAGCCTTTCTTTATAGAATTATGACTATGGGAGGGATGAAGAGGTCATCAATCTATCTTGCTGACTTGGGGACCGATGCTTTGGGGCACAAAGCAAGCTCTGTAGCTCATGCAGGACAATAGAGAAAGATGGGGACTTTGGCCAACACAGAATATAAACTTTGTCTGACACTCAAGCTCCAGTCTGGCCAAATGACCATGCAAGTGGGCTGGATTCCATTAGACTTCCAGCTGACAGCCCTTAATTTCTCACCTGAGAAAACAGTAGCTTACGCCTTTCACTGTTGCCCTGGCTGGTCTTGAACTTCCAGGCTCAAGTGACTCTCTCACCCTAAGCAGCTCGGAACACGGTATACACCTCTGCAGCTGGCTGTGGAATCCAAGCCTACTGAAGAGACTTGAGTCCCTCCCAGCTTCTGGGGAAGCTGAGTGGGACAGGATCAGTGAACCAAGTCAGGCCAGCAGAGTGGCACTTACTGTCCGGTTGGGGTGAGGCTCCCTCATAGTATTGACTCCCTGGTGGCTTGTGCACAGGACTTGATGAGACTGTATATTCCTGCAAGAGGCTCAGAGAAGTACTTCTTACCATCTGGTGGCTTTATAACAGTCGACTCTTCCACAAACAGCTGCAAGTGCCCTTTAGGCACCAGGCCACCTTCTGGCAGATCAATAGGGCCACGAGCTCTTTTTTGCCAATTACTCAGCACCAAACCAGGCAGATGCCTTCCTCTCCATTCCGGTGACCTGATTGTATTGCTGCCAGTTCAATAATTTTTTTGAGCATTGTCCATAAGAAAGTGTATGTAAAGTTCCTGAAAACTATTTTTAAAATACTTGAAGTGATAAATCAATTGATCTGAATAATGGTAAGCATAAATCATTCTCCTTGGATATATAGATTGATAATTTAGTCTACCTTCAGAAATAATTTTTAAATGCAGCTATCTCCTAAAGTTTAGAAAGAGGCCAGGATCTCATTGTAATGAGACAGATATTCTACCATGTTTATTTTCATTCCAAAACTACTCAGTATTACTGAATACCAAGAGATTTCTTTTTTGCCATGGCACAAAAGGCTGATTTCCAACACTGAGGTGGGTACCTGTGGCTTTAAAGGAATTAAAGTTGTTAATTACAGTTGTCCCAACTTCAATGCTCGGGAAGACCTTGTTTTTGGACCCAATTGTGAGGCACCATCAAAAAGATCATAAGACTACACTTCAGAGGAAAGGAACAGAGTGAAATAATCAAGAAAAAATTCTCTTTGTGATGCTGCTGTACCAGTCTACAGCTGTTTTCTAGAAATTATTGACTATCTTATAAGTCAGTCACTATAAAGCAGGCCATGACAACATGGAGGAGATCGTACCTTCCATTTGACAGAAGCCCATGTGAAGCATTGGTCACAAAATAAAATTACTGAAGTAAATGTAAACTGAGGACTTTCACTGAATGGAGAGGGGAAGGCCAAAGAAGTTAAGATGAGGAGAGATAAAGAGAGATGCAGAGGGCCTGTCCAAGGACACAGTCTGCATGGGGCAGGAAGCCTGAAACAGGACAAAGCAATTAAGCTGAAACAATAATTATGAAACTAACCGAAGAGAACTTCCCAGAGTTGAAGAGCAAACTAGACCTGAGAATAAAGAAGGCTCACAGGATACCTTTCAAGTTGAATGAGAAGGAAGCTATAACTGGACATATCCTGATGGCTTTTGGAAATTTCAAGGATAAAGAAAAAAATTGCAAGTACCCATACAGGGAAAGCAGGCTACCACTAAAGAGGCAAAAGTCATGTTGACCTCAGATTTTTTTTTTCTCTTACAATTCAAACATCTAGAAGACAATGTAACAATATCTTCATAATATTAAGGGAAAATAGGGTGTTTTATTTTTTAATAAAAAAAAAACTTTCATTTTTTTGGTACAGATTCTCACTACGCAGCTTGAACTCATAGTGATCCTCCTGTCTCAGCCACCCCAGTTCTGGGATTGCAGGCCCAGTTTCAGTGGCTGGAGTGGTGTACCTGAGGCTCCAGAGCTGCTACAGCTAGACAGGCATTTAGACTGCTGAGCTCTCTCTCTACCTCTGGGAAAATAGTTTTGAACTAAGAATTATAGACCCTGCCAAGTTAGTATTTGTGTATGAAGACAGCTGGAAAATATTCTCAGATACCAAGGGGTCAAGTAAGTGCATTAACCAAGAACATTCTCTGAAAATTTTGCTGAATGATTTGCTGCAGACAACAAAAAAATAAATTGAGTAGGGAGATAGCCTCTTGAAAGATTTGATGGTTAAGGGCCAGCCTGATAGCTCAGCAGACTAAAGCACCTGCTTAGGCAGAGCACAGCAGCTGGGGTTCGATCCCTGGCAAGCGGTGCCAGTCCTGCCCGTGGGATGTGCTGAGACAGCGACTGAGACTGGCCGTGGTAGCGGGCACCTGTAATCCCAGCACTTGGGAGGCTGAAAACAGGAGAATCGCTAGGAGTCTGATCTACATAGTGAGACACTAGACCCCGTAGACCTTGCTCTAGATACAGAAAGAAAAAAAAAAAAAAAAAAACCAAACATTTGATGGATAAAAGCAATCAAGAACATGAAGTCTAAAATTGTTAATTTAGGGTGACAAACCTCAATGCAATGTAAATTTGTAAACTGGCTCAAATTTTCAGAAGGTATAATTTTAAACTGTCAAAGTGCCTAACAAATGTTCATATAAATACTTTCACTGCACCACATAACATCTTAAAGACGGATGTTGTTGAGCCAAATTTATGTTAAAAAGAAGTGCTTTGTTGCTACAGACAGGACAAGTATAGAAAAGAAATTCTACATGCTCATCTAACAAAACTGGAAAGTGGTACAGTTTTGATTCCTTAAAAAAAAAAAAAAACAAACCCTAACAAGTTCGTAATGTCAATACTAATAATGTAAGGAGAAAATTTCCAAAGCAGTGGTTGGAGAGAGGTGAGAATATTAGAAATACTGACCAGGAAAACCAGTAGCTGCTGCATCAAATGATGGCTCGTAGAAGCCAGTTTTTGAGTTGCGGGCTGCTACGTGGTTACTGGCCTGAGTCTCGGTTGCAGGTGCCAGCCCTGAAAGAGAAGGAAGAACATCTACCAGGGGTGTGCTGAGTTGGAGCCCGCTGGGCAAAAGGGCCTTCTGGGGCTGGGGGCTGGATGCCCTGCCCAGCAAAGCGCCTGATGCAGGGTTTTCAGCTCTACCTTTGTAGGAGCCCACCACGGCTGCACTCACATCCCACATGGGCTCTCAACTTGTGGCAGGAGTCTGACTCGGGGCTTCAGGCACAGTAGACGACACCCATTCGTGAAGAGGATCAAGAGATGGAGGAAGGAAAGGGAAAAGGAGGGAACCAAAGAAATTAAGATGTGCTGCACATGCGCACTGACTCCCCGTGGTGAGTGTAACCTCTGTGTACCGAATCAACGCTAATAACATCTTTAAAAGTGCCACTTGCAGGTCAGAACTTACCTGTTCGGGTAAATCTATGGCTTTTATTGGCAAAGCTACACATTCGTTATGTACCGGGGGGCACCTCTCCTGGAAGTGTTTTCCCCCATGTGGCCTGGTGGGTTTTGTTTCGTGATGTTTTTCACCAGCCACCAGCCCCTTCGAGATTCACTTCCAAATAGCTGAGCTCCTGGGTCCTGCCTGGCCCTGAAATTCCTCTCCTTCTTTTGTAGTGTAGCTGGAAGAGAAACACATTCCCAGGGTTTTAGTTTTGTGACAAAAGAGAGATTTCTCCATTTAGAATCCTCTCCCTAGGAAGTGGATCAATACTATCACAGTGAAATCAGTAACAGCTATCAAATGTCCAGTGTTTAAAACCAAAATAAGAAATATGTTCACATTTACTTTTTAGGTCGATTTTTCCAGGATAGGGAGTGTGGCTTAGTGGTAGAGCACCTGCCTCGTATGTGAGGAGCTGTGGACTTAATCCCGAGCACCTCAAAAGTAAAGCAATGTTTTCCTGTTTGTTTGTTTTTTTTTTTCCACATAATCGTAATCCTTTGAGGACTCTACAAGTTACGCCCGATTGGGTGGGCACCAGAGAGCTCAGGTGGGGCGAGTGTGGGAAGCCCTTGGTAGACCACAGCAGGAGGGAGAAGCAATCACAGCTCTGATCTCTTCTGAGAAGGAGGGGCTGGGGTCTGCAAGGCGTAAGGGAAGCTGTTAGAAGGGGGACACTTGAGCCCTGCTGAGTTCGATGACCTCAAATTAGTTATGGTGCCAGTTGTCTTTGGGCATTCAAAACTTGCCTAAGAGGCTGAGTTAGGAGGCAAGTTCAAGGCCTGCCTAGGTAACTTAGCAAGTCCCTTAGTGTCAAAATGAAATGAAAGTGTTGGCTGTGTCGCTCCTGGCCTAGCATGCATAAGATGGTGTGTTTCGTCTCCAGTACTGCAGCAACCAGAACAAAGCAAAAGAAAACAACACACTCAAGGATACTCAGATTGTGAGCATAGTGGGGACTCTAACCAGACCCTCGGGCCTTATTCCCGTCCTAGAACAATGAAGAGAAGGCTACTTTTTGTCCATCTAATTAAGAAGAACATCACAAAGAACATAACTTACAGTGAAGTTTAAAATACATTTCGGATTAAAAGTATGAACAAATCAATACAATCACTATACTTTTCGTGGTAGGGAGTGAAAACAGAGCAATGGAAATTTCCTGTGCTTCTGATGTGGGAGGGAAGGTTTCAGAGAGTAGGTGCGAGTGATGTAATTTCTTAAATGAGGGGAGGAAAGTGACCCTGTAGGAATAAGAGGGGAAGTGTACTAAGAGCTTGGGGACCAGCCCAGAGAAAGATGTGTGCTCCTAGTCGTGGAAACAGCCACGAACCATACCCACCCACCTCCCAAGGAAAAAGTAACGCAGAACAGAGTGGGGAGGGCACACAGAGCTTCGATGGACTTTGCTTGCACAGCCGGCCGTGACCAGGACATGTGCATTTAGGAAGCAGTCAGTCAGCACTTCTAATGTTTGTATACATACTCATTTAAAATTCACGTACATGGACTGCCATATGTCATGTATGTTATCTGGCATAAAAATTAAAAATCTAGGAAGTGAAAATCGAGGTAAAATGAAAAATATTTAAATAAAAATGTATATTGTATTAATAAGACATAATTCCTGTGGACCCTTGACAGCATAATGTTAAGCGAGATAAGACACACAAACTAAAGTAACTCGTGACTTCTCTTATATGAGCAATGCAAATTATAAATGAGCAAAATAAAAATTAAGTAATAGAAAGTTGACAGCCAGATCTTTCTCAGGTGGGAAAATGGACCCAGAGATGGAGGGAGGGGAAAGAAAGGAAGGATGAAGAACAAGAATTAAGATGTGTTCTACACACACACACTCCTACAAGGAATGGAAACGTGTACTAATAAAATAAATTGAAAATAAGAATAAACTTTTTTAAAGAGACTGTATCTTGATTAATTCAGAAAGTAGCAAGTTCATTATTTGGTTTTCATGAGCTTGTTTTCGCACCTGCTTTAGTGACAATCGAGGTCAAAAAAGATGCCTCACTGAGACATCACCGGCCGAGCTGGCCTAATCGCAGGCCAATCTCATCGGCCTTCCTTGTGTAGCCCTGGGTTGAAGCTTAGCTGGTGAATGACCGTCCCTGCTGTCCTTGGTTATTTTTGAAAGCTAATCAGTATCTGTTGCATCTTTGTAATTTAGCAAAATAAGTTGAAAAATCCGCCAAAATTCTTTGTTTCCAAGTTTTTACAACAAGAAAAGGTTTAGTTTACTAATTTGTGTCACCTCTATGTTATGAAACCACTCTAGCATGCTTTAAAGGTGCAGAGGCAACCCACGTACTAAATATTGTTATAACTTCAAGGTATCTTACCTTGGATTTATTTTTGTAGTATGAGGGATCAGACCAAGGAAGGCATCATGCCCATTAGGCAAGAGCTCTACCACTGAGCTGCACCCTGGCCCTGTTTCTTACCTTTTATATAAAATAATCATTAGTAGAAGTTTCTGACATTTTGTTCCTTCACAACAGGGATTGACTTCCATCCTCTAAAGTACATATTCAACTGATGTTACACACAAATGGCTTAATTAACAAAAGTTATTTTCATTCATTTAGTAGCTGAGCAATGTTTTTAATGACATGGAGCTATAAATTTATGAACTATGTTAAAAATCTGAAACTATTCATTATATCTTCATCTAATCTAAGTTATCCAGTGTTTCTGTACTTATTTATTCATTCATTCCATTTATTTTGAGACAAGGTCCCAACCTGTAGTGTAGTTTAGTTTGAACTTGTTTATGTAGGCCAGATTGGCCTTGAACTCATGGCAATACTCCTGCCTCAGCCTTCTGAGTACTGGGATTGCAGGAATGCACCATCTTACCCAATCCTGTTTTCCCTTTAATACTTTGGAATGCCCCCACTTCATTGTGCTTGGCTAGTTTTAGCCCTTTGGGTAAATGTTTTTGTTAATTATGGAAGTGGTCAATAGTGACCTGCATATGTTAATGCACATTATCAGCTTCTTACTCCCTGTGGGGCTTTTATATACCCACTGTCTTCTCTCTGGGTTTCATTTTCAATTTACCTAAGTTCTGTACAGTTTTTGTAACATTTAGTCTGAATTTTATGGCAGTGGAAATGTCAGCATTTTGCTGATGAATGGCAGTAGAGCTGAACATAAAATGTAACAATGACAGTCATTTTCCTTCGCATCTTGTCTCCTGGCAGCTGTACTTGCTCGTGGGAAGTCTGTGTTGGTCCAAATGTCATGACTCTTTCATTTCAAAGACATCCTGCTAGCTGTTTTTGTATCCAGCCTCCTGTCTACTTGCCTTTATTTCATATTTGCCTCTTTGCTTTTGATAGAAGCCATGGCTTCACTTACCTCTTATGTACACCTCCTTATTTTAAAAATCCTAATTAGACGGAAGGTGGATAGTGTGAGGAAATAGTCATTTATACTGGTTATTTTATTAACTTGTTTTCTTTTAGTAAGAGCAGCCTTAAGACACAGTCATATGCTGGGTAATAGTAGAATTTTGGCAAGGGGCTGCACAGAGGGCTGCACAGAGGACAGTGGCCCCCTAAGATCATAATGGGGATGAAGCATTCGTATTACCCAGTGACCCTACAACCATTGTAATGTCACAGTGACATGCTGTCTCAGTTACTCTTCTCCATTGCTAGCACAAATATCTGACACCCAAAATGAAGGAAGGAAAGGCTTACCGAGTTCACAGCTAGTGTGGGTTTCAGTCCTTATTCGGGTGGCTTCAAGGCAGAGCAGCTCATGGCAGAGTCTGGAAAGAGCACAGAGCAAAGGGAGGGGCGGCAGCTCCCTCAGCCGGCTAGCTTCTTTCCCTTCCTCACATTGTCATGCAGATTAGCCGTGCGGGGCCAAGGTGTAGCACTCACACACGCAGTCCCAGCACTGGATCAAGAATCAACCAAATTCCAGAAGCCGCCCCATGCCTGCATGAGGCTTTGGGAGGACAGCTAGACACAAGCCGTAACACATGCATTACTCGTGTGTTTGTGGTGACTGTAGTGGAAAAAAGAAAAGCTATTGTACTGACAGTTATACAAAAGTGCAGCTCATCCAGTGACATATAATGCATAATACTTGACAGTGATAATAAACCACCACGTTACTGGTTCATATACTTACCATACATATTTCTATTTTGTTATTTTACAGTGGAGTCCTCTTTATTTGTTTTAAAAACGTGTTTACTCTAAACAGAGTCTTAGAGTTCCTCGGGCAGCAGCAGCGTCCATCGCTTCCTTAGCTTGTCTTTTGACTGCACTGAAGGCCTCGCCCAGCCCCTGAGCTGGGCCATCCAGGTGTGTGTCAGCATGTGGGTCAAAGTCACCTGAGGGCTCACGCCTCAGACCTCCTCCCACCACTGAGCGATGTGTCACTGCATTTTGGAATTCGGTTGGTGCGTTCATTCTATGTCTGCTTTTTTGATTTTCATTTCACTTCTCTGTCTTGCTTTCTTTAATGGTTTTATGGAACCAAGGCTGAGGCCCACCTGGTTCCCTTGGCTCCATAGCCCAGGTTTTCTAATGACAAAAATCACCTCACCATGGGCTTGTGCCGCATGGTGAGGTGATTTTGCCCATTTGGGGAGCAAAGTGAAGCTTATTTATTCTGGATAGAGGACTTGGGCTCCCATCTCCACTGGTAAATCCAGGGAGCTTGGAAACAGGGCAACAATGGCTTGATTCTCAACCTCATTTCTCAGGTCATTCATGCAACCCATTCAAGCAGAGCCTTTCTCAAGTGGTGTCTTCGAAACCTGTCACCACCAGGGAGGTTAGTGTCCCGCCTCCAGCCTCTGTCTGCTTTTGCAACATGAGCAAAGCAGGTCTCAGCAGGATTCTCACTCAGTGCTTTGAGCTCAGGCCCTCTGGAACTCATGGAAATGGTCATCGGACCTCTGGAGGCCACCTGTGACTGGCCTGTGCAGTAGCTCACACCATTGCAGTGAGTCCAGAGTGACGGAGGAGGCACCTGAGGTCAGGCTCAGCAAACCACCCTGACCGGAAATGCACACTTGTCAGGTCTGACCAGCAGGCAGAGCTTTATTAGGGCCTAGACATGAAGCCCTCCAAGCACCCTGGAAAGTCTCATGCCTCTGCATTAAATTTTTTTTTTGGCAGAACTGGAGATTGATCTCAGGCTCTTACCAGGGAAGCGCTTATTCCACTGAGCCATCTCCCCAGCCCTGCATTAAAATATTGCTTAAGCTGTTACGCATGTTGCCTGGGGCATAGATCGCATCTGTGATCCTGGCTATTTTATTTTAGTTATTTATTTTTAAAATTGTATTGATCTGTTATAGGGTCTCGCTATGCAGTCTAGACTCATAGTGATCCTCCCATGTCAGCCTCCCCAGTGCTGGGATTACACACATGTGCCACCATGCCTGGTTTTGAGCCAGCACAGTGCCTGGTTCTGGAGCCAGCACGGCGTATGGTGCTTACTGGGTATCAAACTCAGGTCCTTGTGCTTACCAGGCAGGCACTTAGACCAATGAGCTATCTGCCCAGCCAATCCTGGCTTTTTTTTTTAGAAGGTGAGACAAGAGGAGTCCAAGTTCAAGGGCAGTGTGGGCAAATTATTAAGATCCTGTCTCAGAACGAAAAATAAAGAGGCTGGAGGTATAGCTCAGTACCACAGAAAATAGAGAGAGTGAGGGAGAGGGAGAGAGAGAGGAAGAAAAGAGAAGAAAGAAGGAGGGAGGGAAGGAGAGAGTGATGGAAAGAAGGAAATGGGGGGGAGAGATAGAGACAGAGAGACAAATGGTGTGACCAGAAGGGCCGTGAATAAGGGAAGAAAAGCAAAGTGACCTCAGATACCCTTCCCCACACCCTACAACAGAAGAAGAATCTCACAAGGAAGCTGGTTAAGATTAATTGAAAGTGTAGGCACCCAAAGGAAGCACTGTGCCCAAGGCCAGAGATTAGAACAAAGGCTCACGATCCTTGGCCCACATCTTCCTGAAAAGACTATCTGTGGCAAAACCCTTTCCCCTGCACTTTTCCTTGTCCTTTTTTTTTTTTTTTTTTTAATGTATTTAGTACAGGGTCTACAGAGTCTCATTCACAGATCAGACTCATAGTGACCTTCCTGTTTTCAGCCTCCCAAGCTCTGGGATTACAGGCGTGTGCCACCGCACCAGGTTTCAGGGCCAGCAGGTTCCAGGGCTGGTCTGGCACATGGTACTGGGGATCAAACTGAGGTCCTTGCGCTTGCCAGGCAGATGCTTAGACCGCTGAGCTACCTCCTCAGCCTGAGTCTGCCTTTTTAGAGAAGGAAACCAGTAGGTTTTCTGAAAACCAAACTCTGGTATTTCAGCATGAAGTCGTGGAGTTGATCCGCCCCTGTAGAAGTGTTTCTGACCCTTGTCCGCATCCCTCCAGCATCCGACTTCCAGCTCAGCCAGTAAAAGCAGGGCGTCATGGCCTTGGCTCTTCCCTGCTTACTGAGCCTCAAGCGCAGGACTAAGGAAGCTGCGTGAAGGGTGTGATGGACATGGCACCTCGTGCAAGCCCTGGTGGTGACTCCTGGCACTACGGAAAGGTAATGTGAAACCTGCAGAATTTTTGTGAGGATCCAAGGCATTCACTTCTTTGAATGCAAGAATCCAGTCCTCATTTTCTTGGGGGTGGCATGACACCAAGTATTGAACTTAGGGACTCGAGCTGCATTTCTGTTTAGATGGCTTTTTGAAGAGAGATGTAAAGAGGCACTCGGTGACACATTTGACTTCATTTTTATTTACTTTTTGGTATTTTAGGGAAGGGTCTACAGGGTGTGCAAGGTTGGTGACACATTTGAATGCTGGAACACCACCAGTGGTGGCCTGGTCAGACATACCTTTTGTTTTGAAATAGAAAACAAGAACAAATGGAATTAAATATTTTTTAGTGGACACACAATAATTGTGCATAGGCATGGGGACAAAGAGCATGTACACATCGTATAATGATTTCAGTAGGGCAATATTAGCATGTCCATTCCTCAGATATTTATCTTTTCTTGTGAGAACATGTGGCTTCTTCTCTGCTAGTTGCTCTGAAATACGCATCATCATTAACTGTAGTCATCTTGGTGTGTCATGGCACAAAGAAAACCCTCTAATTGCACCTTCATGGCCGTTGACCAGCCTCTTCTTACCCCACCCCCTCTTTGGTCTCTGGTAACCTTTGTTCTATTGTCCATTTCTGGAAGGACAGCTTTTTTAGATTCCACAAGTGAGTGAGATCGTGCAGTGTTGGTCTCTGGACTTCTTGCACTTAGCTTAATGTCTTTTGGGTCCATCCTGCTGTAAACAGTAACATTTCATTTTTGTAGCTGAATAATATTCCCCTTTACCCATCCCTCCATCAATGGACACCAAGGCGAACCCATATCTTTGCTAATAGTGGATGCTGCTGCGGTGAGCAGGGAGCAGCAAAATGTCCTGGTCCTGTGGATTTCACTTATGCATACTGAGCAATGGGGTTGCTGGGTCACAGGCTGTATTTTATAATGACGACATTCTTGCCAATGGTATGCAAGCTTTTCCTTCCTGTCCACGCCAACAGTTGTCTTATATCTTTTTGGTGACAGCCGTTCTCACTGGAGTCGGTTGATATCTTGTTGTGGTTTTGATTGGCTTTTTCTGATAACAGTGAGCATTTTTTCACACACTGGTTGGCCATCCATGTATTTATTTTTAAAAAAAGCAGTATATGCTCAGGTCTTTTGGCCATTTTTAACTCAGATTATGTGGGGACTTTTCACTAAAGACCTTTTAAGTCCTCGTGTATTCTAGATATCAAGCCCTTGAGGAGTGTACAGTTTGCAAGTGTTTTTTCTGCTTCTGCAGGTTGTCAGCAGCCTCAGGCAAACAGCCTCTTTAACAAGCCAGCCATGGAGTGGGGCAGCCCTTTCCTGCAGGTGGAGAGGCCCTGGAGGCGCCTTGGATGGAGAGCTCCGTGCTACTGCCGGCCTCCAAGAAGCCAGTGTGCTTCGAAGCAATACTGAGTGGTATCGGAATTGGACTGTTATTACAAACAGAACCAAGCTCCTGTTTAGAACCATAATATAGACCACTCAGGCATCTCAGTATACGAGGCCCACTGAGCAGTGCACATTCAGGCTTCTCCAACTAGAGCAGATTAATTATGGATCTGAATTAAGTCAAGGGAGGAGTGGGTTCTCCCTGAAGCATGGGGAAAATCATCTCCTCATTGTGCTGCTTCCTTGTACATGTCCTTCTGAGGCTGGCGAGGGTAGCTGTGGTCAGTGTAGTGGGACAGGAAGCAGCGTGGTGGGACAGGAGACTTTGTGAGAATGACCCACAGCTGCAGACACTCAGGGTTAGGTCTGCTGTTTCTCCACCTCTGTCTGCACTGCCCATCCTTTGCTTATTTCTTGTGCCTCCAGCGGAAAGGTTTGCATTCTCAGCAGGTGAGGGCAGGACAAAGTTAATTTCCTAAGTATGTGCAGGGGATCCTACAGTGACTAAAAGAGAGGATTACTTTCTGTCACTTTAATTTAAAATATTTTACATTATTGTAAATGCATCACTATGTGTTTATAGTGCCTGGTGTGATACAGACGACAATGTAGGATGAATATATGTAGCTGACTAACCTGCACACCCTACCATCACTGCCTACCGCTTTATATGCAAAACTTGTATGAAAGGACCACTGTCCCTTATTGAAACCTTAGGGGCCAACTATGTTTCAGAATTCAGAATTTTTTGTTTTAGAATGGTAATATAATGCATCGTCTATATACTACCATCCCTAAAAGGGCCTGAACAGATTCTCATCATCTGTAACATGAAAATTTCTCTAGCAAAATGTAATCATTTAAATGGGACGAGTAAAGATTTTAAATAGCACGCAAGTCAGGCTGAAGCATCAAATGTATTTTGGGCCTATTTTTAAAAGCAAATCATGAGATTTTTCTAAGTTTTCTAGATTTTAGGATTGTGTACAAGGAATCGTGAGTCTTAAATAAATCACGTCGAAGGTTGATTATTGGGCCATCCTTGTCACCTAGCCATATTTATGAGAAAAAGTGTGTTTCAAATGATTGACAAAACAAACATTTGGCACACAGTCCATTTGCCATCTGGGAGCTAACTATACTAATAAAAAGGTTTAGAAGTTACATTTTAAACCATGGAAAGGCTGATACAGATGGATCACCTACGACAATATGCAGTGTTAACACATCAGACCTAATGACACATCTTCTTTCTGTGTTTCTTATTTTCCTGGTGAATCCTCTTATTTCTTAAAGACAGTTCATTTGCTATAGATTTTGTGTGAATGACACGCACTCTGGATAGCTGGCAGGTCTTAATCAGGGCAAGGAGATGAGGCGTGGAAGCCGCAGTGATCTCAGTCTTATGGGGGCCAAGCACTTTCCAAAGTATGAAGACATATTTTTAAAATTCATGGAGCGATTGGTTCTTACAATCATGTCACGGAATTAAAATAACAGGTAAAAATTCAGGAAGGAATCACAGAGGAATTCAGCCTTCTTTTTTTTGAGGAAATCCTTTCTGAGCTAGCACTGATCACACAAATAAAGGCTTTGCTTTAAGTATGACACAGCTTTAACTTTGCAGGATAAGTTGAAGTTACATTTTGTCCTTTTTTTTTTTTTTTTTTTTTTTGAGACAGGGTCTCACTATGCAGTTCAGGCTGGCCTTAAGCTCACTTTGTAGCTCAGGCTGGTCTCGAACTCACAACAATCCTCCTGCCTCAGCCTCCTGAGTGCTGGGATTACAGGCATGCACCACCATGCCCTGCTTGAAGTTACATTAAAAGCAAGAATACTCAGTCTCAGAAGTTGTTGCAGTGGAAGACTGGGTTATAAGTCATTTGTAAGTAGTTTGTCACTAGGAATTCCAGTGGCATAAAAAATGCTTAAATCATTTACTTTTTGAGTTAGCATTTATAGAGGTCTGATAACCCTAGGAACTGTTTTATAAAAACCTGTCAAAGTGAAAATCTTGCAGAGCTTCTTGTACTGGGAATTCACTGTATTGTAGGTCCCACAAGATCATTGTAAATCTGTTCCCTCCAGTGAGAAAGTGCAGAAGACAGAATTGTGTGGCCCCCAAATCTACAGTGACAAGATATTAGGGACACAGAGATAGTTTTTCATTTTTCTTTGCTGTGTTAATTAAGTTTGTTGGTACATTTTAGGTATGTAGAACAAGCCCTGCAATTTTAAAGGCAAAGAGCTCCATATTCATCCCTCCGCCCTCAGATTGGAGGCAGTTTTTGTTTATATAACCAAATTACAGAAAACAAGGAACATGGCTTTTCCTATATTATTTGATGACCTTTTCCTGATCCTCAGATTTCTCTCACTCAGATAGCTGCGTCCTGTAACCACCCATAGAATCCCTTTCCCTGACCTTTTTGGATGGTTAGCTCTTATGTTACCAGTGACACTGGCTGAAATCCCTTTAAATTGTTTTTAAACATTAAGTGGACAGAAATTCTGACCCCAACGAGGAAAGCTAATCATTCTCAAAACATAACCAGGATGGAAGAGCCACACTCAGCTTCCTAGCATTGAAAGGGAGCAGAGATATTAGATAGTCTTCACTTTAAAATGTTTTATCTGCTACTCCCTGCCTTCCTCCCCAACAACCACCCGAACAGTTGAACATTTTACAGTGAAAAGTTGCCCAGTCATTCCATGATGTCAGTGGTGCAGGCTGCAGCCTCTCCAACCTCAAAGGAAGGGCCATTTGCTGTAGTATTTTTAGAGCTCCCTTTTTACCTTTTAATTATCTGTGTCTTCTCCTGCTCCCGTGTGCTCTAACATCTCTTGGAAACCACTGTGTCTTACATAGCATATGCACTTTTTCCCCTTTACAGCATGCGGCACATTCAATATTGCAGTGATTTTCTTTCTTTCTTTTTCTTTCTTTTCTTGCTTTTCACCCCCTCCTTCGCTTAGAACAGAGGTAGAAACCCAGGGGATTCGAAGGCCCACTTGATAGGCTCAGTCTCTCTTAATCAGCCTGTAATGGAGCTAATGGCTGTTTGTCATCCTTGGAGATATAAATTTCCTGGCGGTGTCCCCTGCAGACAGTGCTTGAAGTATGCTCTGTGTGTCAGCAAGGGCTGATAAGCAGAGAGAGCCAGGGTGCACCGGCAGCCCGCAGAGCCAGGGCTTCCCGGCTGCCAGCGACCGAACTCGCCTCGTCGCTCCTGAGACATGGACACTGCCGGTAGGTAGAACGCAGCTGAATGCTGGCTTCCTTCGCAGCCTGCATCCTCCGATGCTGAAGGTTTGCCTGTGTTTTGCTCTGGTTCTTTGCTTTGGCGTTCAAGCCTGGGAGCCGCGTAATGTGTTCACCCTGAGGTATTGTCCACAGGCAATCAGCCTCAGCTTTAAAGTTTAGGAATGGGGAATGCTGATTACCATGCTTCATTCATCTTTCTGAATACTGCACTATGCTCTCGGGGCTGGAGGAGCTGTATGGTGTCGGTTCCTTTTGTGCTTAGCATAGTGGGTAAAAAATGCATATAGTTAATGAACAAACTATTACCAAGCAGTGCCAAAAGGTAGATGGAGTTGACGTTAGGGAGCTGAACGAAAATGATTTTTAAAGATGGAACAGTGTACATAGTGAAATAAGAATTCTTTGGTTTGATGTGTGCGTCCTATAGTAGAATACAATGTTGAAATATTTCAATACCTCTGATCCTCTCACTGCAGAGCCCAGGAATTAGTGGCTGATCATGTAGCTTTCAAAAATGTATCAGTTTTAAATATCTTTATCTGTTAGCTGGATAAACATGACAGGGAAAGTATTTAATTTTTAATTAATTAACTAGCATAGGATTACTTCTCCGGTGGAACTTTTCTCTTTGTATTGAACTTTTAGAGGGCGAAGACGGTGGGGGATCCCCCATTTTTGTGGGATCAGCCCTCTGTGCAGAATTTCCCAGCTGCATCCTGGTCCTCTGCCTCCTGAAACTCATCAGTTTTGCAACTCAGCTGGAATCAGCTTTACAGTGAGGCCACCGGTCCCGAGGCAGTCTCTGCTCCTGTGAGAACACGTCCTTTGACACCATCCACACTCAGCACTGCCACTGGGGCTCCGGCATCTTGGTTTTGAAACAGAGCCCTTTGGTCTCCATCACAGGGAGCATGAACAGGCAGTGGTTCTAAAGGCAATAAGGCTTTGTGTGGCATGACAATGTCCCTTGCCAGACCCTAAAGTCCCTGACAGAAATCATGCTGTCTTTAAGACTGAGGGCACTGAAATAAATTGAACACTAGAATAGCAGGAACACAGATGCTAAGGTAGTAGAAGACACGAGTGTAAGGAAAGTGCGTGTGCATGTGTATGTGTGTGCGCACGTGTGTGTGTGTGAGTGTGTGTCTATCTGTGAGAGAGAGGAAGACAGAGAAAGAGTACTAGCAGCAGCAGTAGTAAGAGTAGTAGGAAGAGGGCTGGATTCATGCATATGAGTTTTACACCCATGTTTGCCATTGAAATATGTTGTTGAGCTTGTCATGGAAACATGTAGGTCTCCTGCTCTGTGACAAGGCATGATTTGAAAATCAAGGGACAGCTTCTCTAATTACCTCAAGAGAGTGAGTAAAAAAATAAATAACTAAACAGGACTTCCAATGTAGCCTCGTTTCAAACTTCTGCCACCCATAATTAATTATCCTGACATCCTGGCAGAATTATCACTTTAATTCAAGTAAGTGCCTCTCTTCACTGACTCATGTATTTATTTAAAGGCCATTTAAGAAAAGGCAAGAAACTACTGTAGCCGTCTTTTTGTAGGCTTCAGAAATGTGAAGGGTTGTTATTTCTGGCTAACTACAGCTTTGGGGGAGAAGCGTTGGCACCATTTGTTGCTATATTTGTTTATGCTATTAAATGCCATTAATAAAATACCTTACTTTAAGAATATGCTACAAAGAATGGCTTTTAAACTAGCAGTTTCTATATCATTTCCAATTTTAGGTGTAATCCCAAATATAACCATGTATACTTTTGAACAGAATAAAAGGCTTCTAAATTATATTTTTTGAGTAGTTCAGAAATAACATCGTCTTTATAAACAGCACATAATTGGCCATCAACAATTACTTTAAAGGTCCTTTTTGGGTGATGAAAACGCTTTTCTTCCAGGAGGGAAATGTGAATCCTCCACACAATACGATTTTAATAAATCCTATTGATTGAGTAGAAGACAGGCATTTGATGTGCTCTGATACTAGCCAGAACAAAAACCTGAAATATCATTAACATTCTACAAAGTGACTCTGTTAACATGGAGCATTACAATTTTACTGATTTATTTATATAACGGTCATATTAAATATTTGCCTAAATATCTGTGATCAGAAGTGGGCTTAGGCAGTGGACACCCAAGCCCAGCAGTTTATAGCTAAACACTAGCTAGTGAACCATGGGATTTAAGCAGCCAGGCCTCTTTTCAGCAAGGGTTTCTGCAAGAAGCTTGGATAGCTGCTAGGCAGAAACCCAGCCATCACCCCACCCTGCCAGCCAAATGCTTCAGATTTATTCAAATATCTCAGAAGGAGTGCTGCTTTAGACACACTTGTGTGTGGTTTGTTGTTAAGTGGAAAGGAGCCACCAGGGACCCTGCCCCTATCGTGGGCTGTGGACCATTCAGCAACTATGCCTCGGGATCCAGCCAGCCGCTCTTCAGCAGCCAAGGGCTAACATTCCTACTCTCTGAGAGCTGAAGACATCCCTTCCCTGTAATTGCTGGCTTAGGTATTCCTTTAAAAGCTTTTCCTGGAATAACCATGAAATATTTATCAAACTCTGTGAGCGTGTGGGATATGTTAGGGCAATTTTAGCAATACTTAAGCTTTTCTTCTTTTGCCTGTGCCTCATTTTTTTCTTAGAAGTTAAACAACATCTCAGCCTGGATGGTCTTTTTAAAAGACAAACTCATGACTCTTAACTACAGTTAGGTTATTCTGCCAGCACCCCTGTGTCTCTCTGTCACCTCTCACTTAAGCTTCCTCATGAATGAGCAGTGAGAAGTGTCCAGGTACCACTCAGCAGTGAGCACAAATGACCCAAGACACAATGTTTCCAAATAAAATTCCATATTCTACAGTCTTGGTTTTTTTTTTTTTTTTTTTAATAAGTACTACAACCTTTAATGCACTTGTTTTTCCTAATTGGAATCAAGATACTCCTGTTCCCTTGTGTGGGTCCTAAGAGGTATCCTCAGTTGGAGAGGAGCTGGCAGCCCCCGAGGGCCATGGAACCTTTGCCTTCTATCCTATCACAGTGGTTTAAAGGTTTTTGATGCTTGATGTACAGTCACTGAATCTGAGAAGTCACAGTCTACAGCTCCCTGCAGAAAGAGGCTGAAGGTTTAGCTGGAGGCAAATGGAGTAAGGTTTGCAGTGGAACTGGCAAGGGTGACAGATCAAGTGAATTCTGGCTGTGCCACCTCCCAGAAGCCGTGAACAGGTGACATGAACTCCAAGGGCATTAAAATTTCTCATCTGGAAGTGGTTAACAGTAGTTGTGTCAATTTCCTGAGATGGTTGTAAAGGGAAAGGAAGGTAACAGATGAACAGAGTGGCCACTGTGGCAGGTGTGTGGTTGTATGCTATGCCGATGGATTTTTAGAAAACCATGCGAACACCAAAACAGGTTGCTTGGTGGCAGACACACGCTCTAGCAGGATGGTTGTTAGAAGGAATGCAGAGGATAATGGGGTCACTGAGCAGTTACATACAAGAGAGCGGCCAGCTGGCGTGGGAAGAGTGGCTGATGGGTGCGGGTGGTGCACTGGGGGCAGAGCACAGCACACTTTGGTTGTGTGCTGGCAGAGGAAGGTGAACAGGTATGAAGTAGGGACAAGTCGGTGAGTCAGAGCCCTTTGAGGTGTCCAGTGTTTTTTCTTTCTTTTTTGAGGGTCCAAGACAGGAGATGTGCACTATGAAACACAAAATGAGTTTTAAGGGAAAAATGATGACTTCTGTCTGTTCTGGGATTGTTGCTTTTGAAATATTTTTTGTGTTGTCCACTAAGCATAGTAGTGGCCATAGTGATGACTTTGAATTCGCTGAACGTTACATACTGCGCATGCGCGCAGAGACACATGCTCTCCCTTACTAGCCATGGATTTGAAATAAGCTAAGATGGGAGGTTTGTTTGGATTCTTATTCAGCTTAAAAATATTTTCTGTTTTACATATGTTTTGTTTATTGTAGCCCAGTAAACTCACTGGCAGTTGATGCAGAGGATGGATCCCCTGGGCTGGGGTAGAGAAAGGAGAGTTTCAAATGCATCATCTTTCAATAGGGATGGAAATAAGACTTAGCCCAGAGAAAATGCCCCTAAGCATGGACATAATTTGGCAAGAGGCTGGGCGACTCCCCAAGAAAATATGAACACAAAGACCTTTCAGTTCAAGCTGATTGGAAGTTTTACTAACAGGGAAATCTGCCCCACCAACTCAAGCTGTCATTCCTAATTTCCTGGACAACTGAAGATCCTTGGTTGGGAGAAAGAGTTCCAATGGAGTCCACTCCTCACGGGCGTTGAGATTTTTGGAAAGAGGTTGCTTCCTAGAGCATTGACTTTGTTCTTAAGCTATTTGGTACAATTTTAATGTGTTCCCTTTGCCTTTCTATGGTAATCTTATGCTTTTATTTATAATTTGGTTAACCATGATACTTTTTAAGTGATGTGATATTTATCTAGTTAGTTGGTAAGGTAGTTTTCAGTCTTGAAGATTAAACCCAGAGCCTTAACATCAAGATATATCCTTGGCACTTTTTATTTTTTAGGGTAGAGTTTAGCAGGCTAAACTACTAAATTGCCTAGGCTGGGGCTCAGCTTTTCAACCTCAGCTTCTCAGACTACTGAGGTTATAGATGCAGCATGCCTGTAAGACACAATGTTTTGCACACATCCATATGTACGTAGGGGAGCATAAACATTTGCTGTACTCTACACATTTCCATCTGTAGTTGTGCATAGATTCTTTGCTTGGATGATCGTTGGTCCCAATGTTGAAGAATATAATACTGCTAGCGCTTCTAAAAAATTAAATAATGATTTAGGATATGTTTTCTTCATAATTAAAGATGCATTCTTACTCTCTGGGCCACAACTTATATTTATTATTGAATATTTTATTAACTGAAACAAATAGATTTAAAACTTTTTAATTTATTGTGAAGTTTTTTATACTATTTTAGCATTATATAATTAACTAAATTAGTATTTTTCTAGAGCATTCAGGACTTTATTTTTTCTAAACAGAAGATTGGTATTTACTAAATCTATTTTTTGAAACAGCTGTTTTCAAAACGCTAATATCATTATAGAGATCACTGTTCCTTAAGTTAAAAATACCAAAAGGAAGAATAGATTTATGTTAAAATATAAAAATATATCTTTTCAGTTACTACAAATGGCACTCAATTTTCTTCCCAGTTTTTATTGTAATTATGGAGTGCTTTTGAATTTTGAGAGTAAAGTAACTGGGGCTGGGGATATAGCTCAGCAGTTTAAGCACCTGCCTGGGTAATGCAAGGTCCTGAAGTCAATCTCTGGTGGAAGAGAGAAAGGGAGCTAACAGACTTATCTTAAGAATGTATAGAAGCCAGACAAAATCTGGTTCAAACATAAAATTTCTTGTTGTTTTCAAATTATTATAATTTGTTCAAAGCTTTTTTCCTTTGCAACCATTCATATTTCTTTTATTCTTTTTTTTTTTTGACACACTGTCTCACTATGCAGTTCAGACTCATAGTGATCCTCCTGTCTCAGCCTCTCCAGTGCTGGAATTACAGGTGCGCACCACCACGCCAGGTTTTGGGGCCCGCGCCATGTGCCTGGTGTCTCAGGACTGGCTCAGCGTGTGGTACCAGGATTCAAACTTGGATCCTTGTGCTTGCCAGGCAGGTGCTTAGACTGCTGAGCTATCTCCCCATCCCCCATTCATTCATCTTTGTAATGGCAAATAAATTATAATTTTTCTATATCCACAAGATAAAATAGGAGTGCTTGTCCAGTGGCTTTAGTCAACAAGAATTACTGGAAAAGGTAGAGAAAATGAACAAGGACACATTTTGGAGACTGATGGGGACAGCCAGTAACCCAACATTTTCTAAATCATATGCTGTTTTATACTTATTCCACAGGAAATAAATTAACCACACCCCCTATATACACATATAAAGAAGTTGATGTTCAGGCAGTTTTTGGAGTTGCTGAGTTTGGTAGCAATAGACAAGTTTCTTAGCACAGTAAGGAAGCACGTGCTCCTAGAATTAGCATATTATTCCTTGCTGTGCTAATTCCATTCCTAGGATGGAATATAAAATGTATCCCTCAACTATATTGAGCTCAGTTTCTTCGGGGAATATCAGTCACAAGGTAGATACTCTAATTTGGGAATTCCTGTTAAAGTCCCCTTTTCTTCATTTTTGCTTTCTCTTTTTATCTTATGCTTCCTCTCCCAAATTCTTCCCCAATTAACTTCCCACTTTCTAATACAGAAGCCATCACCTTCATCAATATTGATGGTTAGTTATTTGGAAATTGAACCCCCGTGTCATCTCCATCCATGGTTTTACTTCTCCTTCCCTGTTGCTAGCCTTTGGGGCATTCTCCTGCCTTGTAGCACCACGATCTGAGAAGGAAAGAAGAACCAAGAGTCAGGCTTCAGCCTGCAAGAGCAAGAATGGAATTCAGTCACTGCAAAGGAACTGAGAGCAATGCTTTTATTTTACTTATCCAAAACAGATCATTTCAGATGAATTATTAAAAATTGATGATATGAGATATTATCTATGAAAAGGTAATATCAAAGTTCTATTTTTGTAAAGCAGGCACCAGTGATATATCAAAACAAAGACAAATTGTATTTAACTAAAAAATGACTATAAAGGAAAGCTTACCTTTGGGAATGCCTTTGTGTCTGAGTGCTGAGGGAGGTACGTTCACGCGCTTCATCTCCAACACTTACAATGGCCTGTGACCCCAGCTCTCTAGAGGCTGAGGCAGAATGATCCTGAATTAGTAGGCAACTTACTAAGACCCTGTCTTGTAGCCCAGAGTAAATATTCTGTGTTCGATTCCCAACGCTGTGAAAATAAAACAAAAAAAAATTGCTTTCAATCACTATGATAATAACTATTATCTTCTCTAAGTTATACATGAGGAAATCGAGGCCAAGTAAAAATTCACCAATATTTAAGTAGATGTTTTATCAATAAGTACAGTACTTCTTAGTAATAGTAAAGTCAACAGAGCACTTTAATGCTGTCATATTGTTTTGAGAGAGGGAATTCCAGGTCTTCGTATCTTGTACAACATCTAGTACAAAGTTTTGGTTGTAATAAATGAATATGTTTTTAAATTAAATCAGATATGCTATTTAATTAGTTTGGAGCACTTTTTCCAAAAGGAATTTTGAAATTCAGTGTCAAAGAAATCCCATCATAGATCTGAATACTCTGTTGGGTAGAAATCAATATATAGATAAGAAAAAAATATTAGCTGAAAGTATTTCATAAACATTTATACATTTGTGACAGATTATAAAATTGAGCACTTTTTTGGTAGAGTACACTTATGAGTACTGGTACCACTCTAAAAGAGTTTTTATGATAATATTCAGAACACTAACAGAAAAAAATTTTTTAAGGAGCCTTCAAGTTTTAAAGTGATATTCGAATAAAATTCAGACACACTTTTCTGCAGTCTGGAAGAACTTTTACTTTTTCTTCTCCCAGAGAGATTGTGGTTGGAGGAAAGATGGCAGAGTAGCAAAGCTTTGCCCCATTTGGCCCATAACTAGTTCTTTTATTTGTGCCAAAAACACATATTACACTCTGCAGAACCTCCTCCAATGCTCTGTTATTCTGTGAAGCACCACAAGCTTTGCAAACTACACTGAGACAGTCATCTCATTTTAAGCTACAGTTTCAAAACTAGGTAGAGAGGTAGTTAGGTCTTCCTACTATTTGATATCTATGGAATTGTTTTTCAAAAAGCTTCCCAACATCAAGATATCATACGCAAAATTACATTTCTAATTTCCTCACATACACCAATGTGTTCTAAATATTTAATCTTCTAATTCTGTAGATAGTCTACAGTGATGCCTCGTGACTGGATTTTAGAATCAGGATTCCATTCTTAGACTCGAATCATTCTGTCAGAGCACAGTTTTCATACCTCAAGTCCTGACATTTGTTGCTGTTAGTAGCAGGCTATGCTTGATGCCACCACCCCATCTTCCAGCCCCACTCTTCTATGTCCTCACCTTCTACCTGACTGTTTTCTCTGTGTAGACACAAGAACATCATTCCTATATCTGTACCTCCAGGAAACTCAGGAGGTAAGAGTGAGATAGAGCTTTTGTCTTTGTGGACCTCTCCAGCAGAGAATGCCCAACTTAGTAAAGGACTGACAAAGTGCTTTGTTTGTGCTCAGTGTTGCAAAGTTATTAATCTGACACTGATACAAAAATGTTTCCTACTTTAGATCTTTAATGGTTTGAAATTATCTCCATATATGTAATGAGCTATCCTGGGGAGAGATCCCAGATTTGAACATACATTTCATTGCTTCCCATACACCTCATGCACTGCCACAGTTGGAAATGTCTCCCAAGGGTACCTGGGACCTTCCATCTCTTCTTCCTCTCTCTTGCTCCCTGGGTTGAAGGGAAGTTTAGCTCTACCTCACGCCTTATCATGATGCCACCACAGTTCAAGAGCAACCAGGCCAATTAATCACAAGAACTATGACCTCTAAAACCGTGAGCCAAAATCAACCATTTTTCTTCATAAGTTGATGATCTCAGGTATGTTTAATAGCTACAGAGAGCCAGTTTACCTGCACACATTGTTTGAGAGTAATTTTATACAATATTTTTGACATGTCTGTATTTTTCACTTCATCACACAAAGTGAGGAGTGGGATTTTTCTCCTTCTGTCATTGTATTATCTCTAAAAAGTTCCAAATCAGCATATGGGATCGTAGACTTTTGGATTCTGGAAGCTTATGCTGTGTTTGGGTAGCGAATGAGGATGGGCCGGAAGGCTGCTCTGGACAGGACCATGGTCTGCTGCATGAGACCCAGAGAATAAAAAGGAATCAGCAACTTGTGAGAACAAGGGCAAAAAGTGTCTCAAGACAAGTGACTCACAAATGCATGAACATGTGAGGAAATTCATTGGGGTGTTCGGGCAACAAAAGGCAGGGCCAACACTGCAGGCTGAAGTTTGACCTCTGCTCCAGCAGTCCTTCAAAGCTCTTTGGAGGGCTTCAGGCAGGATGTGACATGATTTGAGCTGATTTCAGGGCCTGACAAGACAAGGAAAAGCAGAGTGGGGTGAGGCAAGAAGGGAAGCTCCTGGAATGAACGCAGCCTGGAGGCTCTTGGTGGAACTGTGTCAGAGAGTGAGGGTCACAGTTTCCTTCCAGCCAGTCTCCGTGCTCCTGCCCTCCTGGGCCACTGGGACTCCCCCACCCAATTTTCACTCAGTGATGTGTGGCTGAGGTGGCCGTCCACTCGAGTCTTTTCCTTCCAACCAGGTGGAAACATCTCAATGGCACCTGCCGTATCTTAAGCATGGGAGTGTGCTCTCTCCGATGTCCCTCTGTAGGAGTCACTTGAGAATCTTTTCCAAAATCCCAATCTCTGGGCCTGACTCCGGAAAAATATAGTCAGAATCAGGCAGCAGGGAGAGGTGTCAAGTTACTGGAATTCTTTGTTTGTTTATTTGTTTGTTTAAAGTCTCCACACAGTGGTCTAAGAGGACAGCCAGAGCGAGGACCTCACCTGGCAGCATCCCTGGTCCCCACCATCTCCCCTCCCTCATCCATCCTCAGTAAGCATGGAGTCCTGCCGAGCAGTTGTGCCTGGGAATTATCTCTCTGCAGGATGTGAGACTGTGACAGTCACTAAGACCTCCAAGGATAAAGGCCTAAAGAGTACAGATAAAATGATTGCCCCTGGATGAACTTACATTTTCAATAGCTGAGTATTGCTACATTGTTTAAAAATACCACATCTTTTTGATCCATTCCTCAGTCGATGACCATTTGGTTGTTTCCAAGATTTAGCTATGACAAATTGTGTTGCTATGAACATGGGTGCACATATGTCATTGAGTTAGGATATTTTCAGTTCTTGTGGAAAGATACCCAGCAAGGGAATAGCTGAGTTGAATGGAACCTCTGATCCTAGCTTTTTGAGAAATCTCTACACTTATTTCCATAGTGGTTGTATCAAGAGTGGAAAAGCATTCCTTTTTCCCCACAGGCCCTCCAGCATTTGTTATTGGTTGACTTCTTGAAGACAGACATTCTTTCTGGGGTGAGATAGAATCTCAATGCTATCTTAATTTTACTTCTCAAATGACCAGTAATGTTGAACATTTTTTCATATATTTATTTCTCATTTATATTTCTTCATCTGAGAAGTGTGTATGCATCTCAGAAGCCCAATTTTTTCTTGAGTCTTTGAATTTTGGAGGCCTGACTTTTTTTTTTTTAATTCTTTATATGTCCTACATAGAAGTCTTTTGTCTGAGGGACAGTAAGATGAATTTTTTTCCCAATTGATGAGTTTTCTTTTTACTCTGTTGGTAATTTCCTTTGATGTTCAAAAACTTTTCAATAAGATGAGAATCTGGTTGTTTATTCGCTGAAGTGTTTCTCCTGCATTTGTTTTTTGTTCATGAACTCTCCATCTACTTCTGTGATTTCTACCTATATTCTCCTCTTGTGGATTTAATGTTTCAGTTTTAATATTTAAATCTTTGATCCATTTTGACTAGTTTAGTACATAGTGATAGACATGAGTCTAATTTTAGCCTTCTGCATGTGGAAAGCCAGTTTTTCTGGCACCATTTGTTAAAGAGGATGCCTTTCTTTCAGTTAACATGTTTGGCTCCATTGTGAAAGATTGTCAAAGTGGCTGAGTGTGTTTGTAGTTGTATCTGCATCTTCTAATCTGTTCCACTGATCTTCAGGTCTGCTTTTTGCCAGTGGCATGCTGATTTTATCATATTAGCTTTGTAGTATAATTTCAGGTTATGGATTGTCGTGCCTCCTGTCTTGCCTTTGTTGCCCAAGATTGCCTTTGCTATCCTAGGTCTTTCCTGGTTCAAGATGAATTTTAGGAATGTTTTCTCTAGATCTGTGAGATATACTAATGGTATCTTAATCTGGTTTGTATTGAATCTATATAACAATTTTGTATGTATGGCCATTTTTACAGTGCTTGTTCTTCCTTTGCAGAAGAACAAGGAATATATTTGCATTTCTGAAATCCTTTTTGATTTCTTTTTTTCAAAGAACTGTAATTTTCACTATGTAGCTATTTTACTTCCTGTGTTGGACTGATTCATAAGTATTTCATTTTTCTTGGATGTTTTTGTGAAAGGCATGGTTTCCCTCATTTCTCTCATAATGCATTTTTGTTTGTGTACAAAAATGCTATTGATTTTTGAGTTTGAACTTTATATCCTGCTGTACTAATGAATTTTGTTATTAAATCTATAAGTCTCTTGGTGGAGTTTTCTGGAACTTCTATGTTGAGTACAATGTCATCTGCAAATGATAATCTCACTTTTTCTTTTCCAGTCCTTATCCCTTTTATTTTTCTCTCTTGTCTTATTATTTTGGCTAGTGTTTCCAGCACTATATTAAATAGCAGTGGTGAATGTGGACATTCTTGTCTTGTTCTTGTTTTTAAAGTGAAGACTTTCAGTTTTTGTTCATTTAATATGATGTTGGCTGTTGGCTTGTCATAGATGGCTTTTATCAGGTTGAGGTTAAGACCAACAATTCTGAATTTCTGTAGAGTTTTATCATAAATGAGTGTTGGACTTTGTCAAAAGCCTTTTCTATACCTATGGACATGATCATGTGGCTTTGTTGATGTGCTATATTACATTTATGGATTTGTGTATACTGAACCATCCCTGCATTCCTGGGATGATTACCACTGGGTCATGATGTATAATCTCCTTGATAATTTGCTGCATTCTGTTTGCTATTATTTTATTAAGGATGTTTGCATCTATGTCCATTACATAGTGTAGTAGATTACTAACAGGTGGTCGGCTTACTACACACAACTGAATTAAAGTAGTGTGGTGCTGGGTGCGGGAGGCCTACCTGCAGATTGTTGCCAGCAGTATAAGAGCATAACATGGAAAGCTATTAGGCATGCTGTTTGGAAAAGTTGTTTGGAAGCTGATAGTTCTTTTGGGCTGTTCTATCAGAGGACCCTGTCATGCTTGCTGTCTGGATGAACTTTGGAGAAGCTTAGGTCCTCATCTTGAGCATCAATTCCTGGCTCCAGAGAGGAAGATGGTGCATTGCTCAGCCTCATGAAGCTTGTCCCATTGGCTTTCCTGATGGGAGCTTGGCTTTCCTTGGAGGAGGAGCTCAGGACCTCACTGTTGCTGAGGATGGCTGTGGAACCTTTGGGGGAGCTCTGGTGCTTACCTTGAGCATTGCTTCATAGCTCCAGTTCAGATCCCTCAGCTTGATAGCACAGATCCTTCTTCCCAGTAGCATAGACTTCCTAGCTTCCACTGCTGACCTTTGGGCCCTCCTAACCCATATGCATGAAGCAGGCCTGCATGAAACTGCTAGGGGCTCTAAGTCTCCAGCTGGAATGGTAAGAGGTGTTGTTATGAGCTCTAGGCCTTTAGGTGGATTCCTTAGTATTTAGTGTGTGGATAGATTTCTTGCACTTATAGTGTGTGGTTCTTGGGTAATTCATTATAAAATACTATTATAAAATGTGTCCTATACTATATTGTTCACCTTGCAAAAACCCCAACTATGACAGGTAGATTGGCTTATCATCTTCTTTTTTGGTTGGATTTTTCTCTGGTTTTGGTATCAGAGTAATGCTTGCCTCCAGGAATGAATTTGGGATAATTGCTTCCCTTTCAATTTCATTGAAAGTTTGAGAAGAGTTGGCACTAAATCCTCTCTAAATTTCTTGTAGACTTTAACAGTGAATCCATCAGGACCTTGGTTTTTCTTTGTCGGTAATTTTTTTAATTATACATTTTCAATTTCATTGACTAATATTGGGTTATTCAGAATTTGTATATCTTCTTGATTCAGCTTTAGCAATTCATTTGTATCTATGAATCTGTCCATTTTTTCTGTATTTTCCATCCAAGGAGCATAAAGATTTTTGATGCAGATATTGATGATTTTCTGAATTTCTTTGGTTCTCTAGTGATTTTGCCCTTTTCATTCCTTATTGCGTGAATTTTAATTTCTCTTTCCTTGTTTTTTGATAAGGGCCTATCAATTTTATTTATTTATTCAAAGAACCAGCCCTTTGATTCATTAATTCTTTGTATTGTTTTGTCTCCATTGCATTAATTTCTGCTCCAATCTTTATAGATTCCTGCTTTCTTTGGTCTTTGGAGTTGACTTGCTTTTCATTTTGAGGAGCTTCAGGTGTAGCATAAGATTGCTTATTTGGGTTTTCTCTGTTTCCTGATGTAAGAATTTACCACTATTAATTTCTTTCTTAATACTGCTTTCATTTTATCTCATAGGTTCCTGTAAGTTGTGTCTGCACTTTCATTTGGTTGCAAATACCATTTAATTTCTTCTTTAATTTAGTCTGTAACTCTTGATTGTTCAAGAGGGTGTTATTTAATTTCCTTGTGTTTATGGAGTTTTTGCAAGTTCTTTTGTCAATAATTTCCAGTTTCATCACACTATGGTCAGATAATATGCATGGGATGATTTCAATCCCTTTGCATTTACTTAAGCATGCTCTGTGTGCTGCAGATGTTCTGTTTTGGAGAATCTCCCATGTACAGCTGAGAAGAATGTGTATTCTGATGTTATGTGGAACTTTCTGTAAACGTGTACCAAGTTCATTTCTCCACAAGTTTGGTTTAGTTCTGTTATTTGTTTGCTGATTTGTTTTACCTAGTTTATTTCTCTTTGTGACAATAGTTTTAAAGGCCCCTATTACAACTGAATTATTACTATTTGATTTTTCATGTCTGTTAAAATTTGTCTTATATAGTTGGATGCTCCCACATTAGGTGCATATATATTTTTGACTCTTCCTCTTGCACATTTCCCCTAACAAATATGTGGTGACTTTTTTTTTTTTAGTGGAACCAGGTACTGAACTCAGGCCCTTGCACTTGCCAGGCAAGCACTTATTCTACTGAGTTATCTTCCTGGCTCCTGTAGTGACCTTCCTTATCTCTTTTGATCATTTTGGGTTAGAAGTTCACATTACCAGCAGCCAGAGTAGCTACCCGTGCTTTTTCTCTGTGTTCTTTGGCATGGAGTATTGTTTTCCATCCTTTGACTTCCAGTCTATCAATTTTCTTTTTTTTTTGGTCTTTTTGAGACAGGGTCTCACTATGCAGTTCCGGCTGGCCTTAAGCTCACTTTGTAGCTCAGGCTGGTCTTGAACTCACAACAATCCTCCTGTCTCAGCCTCCCGAGTGCAGGGATTACAGGCCTGCGCCACCACGCCCGGCTTTTTTTTTTTTTTTTTTTTTTTTTTTTTTTTTTTTTTTTTTTTTTTTTTTTTTTTTTTTTTTTTTTTTTTTTTTTTTTTTTTTTTTTTTTTTTTTTTTTTTTTTTTTGGTCAATTTTCTTTTGAGTTGAATGTGTTTCTTGTATACAGCATATTGGTGGATTTTATTTGTTGATCCACTCTGCCAGTCTGCTTCTTCTGGTTGGTGAATTGAGGCCCTTTATATTGATGGTTATAACTGATATGTATTGGCTTATCTTTGTCAGATTATTTTCCTGCTGTAGTTTGCCTACTTTTCCCCATCTGTTTAATTCTTTGCTCTGTTTGCTGGTTCCTTTCTATTGTTATTCTTGAAGTTGAGGTCATTTTTATCTCTTTCTAGAATATGTGTCAGTACTCTTTGTAGTGCTGGTTTGGTGTTCATGAATTTCTTTAGTTGTTCTTTGCCATGGAAGTATCTTATCTCTCCATTAAATTTGATAAATAGTTTTGCAGGGTACATCAGTCTGGGTTAGAAGTTGATTTCCTTTCAGAACCTGAAGCACTTCACTCCAAGCTCTTCTTCATTTGATGTTTTGTGTTGATGAATCTGCCTCAATTCTGATGGGCTTTCTATTACAGGTGATCTGTTTCTTTTCTCTATCAGTTTTTAATATTCTGTTCTTTTGCTGACTTTTGGGGATCTTGATTATTATATGTCTGTGTGTAGATTTATTTTCATCATGGATAATTGCAATTACATGTCTTCATTTAACTGTGTGTCATATTGTTTTTCCATGCTTCCTGCTACTACTTCTGCAAATAGTGTTTTTATGTCATTTGTGTTGATTCCTCTTATTTGGTTGATACCTATCTGTCTGATGTTGTTTTTCTTTGCATCTTCTTGGGGTTGTTGAATTGCTATTTCCTGATCCCTCATTATTTTAAAGAGATCTTTCCTTTGTCAATCACTAGATGCAGTGTTTTCTTCAAGGTCTGAAAGTCTGTCTCCAGTTTTGTCCAAGCTGTTTTGCTAGCTTTCAATGGAATCCTTAATTTCCTGGATATCTCTTTGTATCTGTTGTATGTATTCTAATTCTTTCCTATGTTGTTCATTCAATGTTTCTATCAGTTTTCTATTCTCATCTATTTTTTTATACCTGTATCTTTTTTTAGATGTGCTGAGCAGTTTGTTCCTGGCTGTTGTCATTTCTTTTTCTTTTTCTTTTTTTTTTTTACCTGAGAGATTGTTTCTGGTCTGATTTCTTCATTAGCCTGATAGAGCTGTCTCTTTACTTCAGTTGCTATCACTTCAGAAATTTCAGTCATGTGACTTCAAAGTTCTACACCCTTATTTCCTGGACTTGTTCTGGGTAGGCTGGACATCTGAGATTGCCTTTTGCTCATTTGTTTTGACATTTTTTTCCTGTATTTTAGGGCAGGATCTCCAGGGTGTTCAGGGTCTCTACAGATTGGATTTGTACTAATCCACCTGTTTACAGCCTCCCAAGAGCTGGGATTACAGGCACGCGCCACCATGCCCAGTCTTGTTTTGACATTTTTGAAGCTCCCAGTGTTCACTTGAACTTAACAGTGATGGGGCCGGGGCATGGTCAGCACTGGCCATGCTGGGGAGGCCAGAATAGGCTCAGTGAAGCTCCCTCTATCTGGGGCTCAGCATGGCATACACAACAGGGAGGGGGAGAAGCTGTAACTCAGTGAGACTCCCACAAAGATGGGGTGTGGGCCAAAGCTCTTCCAGGTTCCCACAACAGTGAGGGGGCTGGGTAAGGCTCACCAGTGCTCCCATGATGGTGAGGGGGTGGCTCAAGGCTTATGGAGGCTCTCACAACTGTGAGGGTAGGATAGGGCTCACCAAGACCCCATAGCTGTCCGAGGTTCAGCCTGCCTTCTGTGATGGTGGGGGTGGCAGGCATAGCTCAGTGAGGCTCCAACAGCAAAACCTATTTCTGTCACTAACTCTACTGAATGGCTGGGTCCGTTCCACTATTAGATGCTAATGCCACATCAGTTGTGATCATGAGACTCACCATGGATACATTGCTTTCACGTCCTGCTCCAGGTTATACTCCCCCTCCAGACACACACACACACACAGCCATGCACGCACACAATACACACACGTGCAGAATGAGTTTCATATCATTTTGTTGGTTTTTGTTTTGTTTTGTTTTGTTTTTTGGTGGAACTGGGGCTTGAACTTGGGCCCTTGTGCTTGCCAGGGAAGTGCTTATTCCACTAAGCCATCTCCCCAGCCCTCATATCATTTTGGATCAACAGTGACCTTAAATATTGAAGCACAGGGTTGATATGACAGCTTGCTTTTCTTGCACTTTGGTTACTAAATTTTAAATTTTTGTAATACCGCCTTTTAATAATATTGGCCTGCTCCTAACATGGTCATGAGTATCACTTGATTGAATATGAATATCTGTACAAAAGAGCACCTCCCATTGGGAGGGGCTGACAGGAGGCTGCGCACCCCATTCTGCTTCTGCCTGCTGTGTCCCTTGCACACCTACCCTTGCCACATGCCAGCTTACTGTCCTTCCAACTCAGGCCTTGCCATTTCTCCTTCTCACTGCTCATGTCCTTTCCACTGGCACTAGGAAAACCCTCCTGAGTCATGCTCAGTTTTAGTGCCCTCCTCCTCCAAACCCTCTGCTGTCCTCTGGACAGAGTGTGAGTGTGTGTGTGTGTGTGTGTGTGTGTGTGTGTGTGTGTGTGTGTGCATGCATCCTGCCCTGCTGGAATGCGTTCTTGCTGCACTCCTGTGCTCTTGCACGGCCTGGTCACATGCTCCTCAAGAGCAGAGCCACCTCTTCCTCCTGGCCCCCACAGCTAAGTGGCACCTGGCAGAGCAAACACTCAGTGGGAAGGCAGATAGAGCCTTGCTGAAGCAAAGCCTGGTGCATGTCTGTTATTGGGGCCACTACTTACATAGATGCTATAGAGCCCAGTGCAAGATGGAGCCAGGACATGTGCCCTCAACCCAGAGCTCCACCTTGGACAACTGAAGACCTGGGTTTGGAAACCAAATCGTGTTTTTGGCTAAGTTAATTCAGTGCCTTTAAACAGTTTGATTTTTGTTTCTCCAATGCTAAAGTCCTGAGTTCTAAGTACCCACCATCTTGTGAGTGAGTGTTTCCTGTCTGCACTTGCAGAACAAGTATCCCCAGCCCTAGGTAAGTGCTCAGGGCTTCTCCCCTCTACTTCTGCCCAGGTCTTTCCCTGGCCTCACCTTAGTTCCCCGTTAGAGCACTGATCAGCACTCCTATAGATTCTTGTGGGATCCTCTGAAGCTCAACAGACTGCCTGGCTGTGCCTCTCTCCTTCCCAGTGCTCTGCCCTGTGAGCAGCAGCCACTTGTCCTCTGCAGGCTCCTGCTCCATCTCCTCCCCTCTGGGAGGCCTCAGCCGCCACCTGGATGCCCTGCCCTAAACCACACACTGGACACTTTCTCCAGACAGGCACTAGGGTGTCCATGGAGCTCACTTTGTTTTCTTTGTCTGTTGTTGCTGCCCTTTGTTACTAATGCCCAGAATCTTCAGTACCATTTTTTCCATATGTTTAAACTTACTAGCTATTTCAACTGGAAAGGTAGATTACTATCGTAATATTGTACCAAGAAGTGGAAATTTGGAAACGAATTCTTTTGAAAGAAAATCTAAGGAACAAAACTTTCACAAAGGGTGAAGCAGAAACATTAAATACCAATAAACTCCACAAAGGGAAAAGGAAAAGAGAAAAAGAAGAAGCTATGAAACATGGTATCATCAGACCTCATAGAAAACCAAGAGCTCTGCAACGCACATCCAGAACGAAAAAAACACCTCTAGCTCCTCAATTTCTTGGCTTGTGTCACTTTTTGTCATAGCCCAAGGTTCTGTAAACAGTGGTGTCCCTTATAGCAGCAAATGTGGGCTTCATCCTTAGCTGACTCAGGGAAGGTTTTGCCTCTGCATCAAAACTATCAAAGCTCCCAGTGTTCTTTTGGGTGCATGGTGTGTTTTTTATCTTATTTTATCCAAATCAGGTCTCATGAAACCATATTTTAAATGCAGGACTGGAAAGAAATAAAGGTTTTGAAAAGGGTTGTGCACACTTCAAGATTATCCCTTTGATCATCAAAAATGCTTACAAATATAGCTCATTTCCTCTAGCTCTACAGTGAATTACATAAACAGTTCATCAGTTCTGCTTTCTGAGATACATACTGGAGGCAGAGATTTCCGTCTTTTTTGGCGAACAGCAACTTCACGCACAGCTTAACTGCACATGGGAAGTGTTGCAGTGACATATAAAACACACGCCTGCTTGAGCATGTCCTTGGCCACTCGCCAGCCCATGAAGCGTCGCCCTGCCAAATCAGGCTCCCATTGACTTTTCTCCAGAAGGAATGCCGAACTCCATTTACCCGTGGGTCTGCCAGAAAGTGTGATTATTTTTGTCCTGGCCACTAAGACTGACTCAAAGGACAGCCAAATGGCTTTGGTCATAGTTTCAACGAAGCATGACTGCCTCAATCTGTTATCTTGAAGTTGTCTGTGCTGGGATATACATCCGTACTCAGGGACTGACAATCAGCTGGAAATTCTCAGAGAGACCCATTAATTAGGGGACCACACATATGAAGCGCATATACTGAGTAGCAGGTGGACAGCAGCTGTGGGAACACTATATGCCTCCAGGGAGAGGACAAGAATTAGAGGAAGAGGGAAGCCCTAGCATTATCACACAGAATGATGCATGGCAGGCCAGTCCTAGAGTCTGGGACTGGAGAATCGGAGAGGGATTTGGGCAAATTATAGCAAGAAGCCAAAGTACGTAGATGCCTTGTGTAGGAACAAGAGGGACCACACAAGTTTTGCTCTGACTAATTCAGTTTAGTGTGAGCTGGTGCCCAAGGAAACCCTGAAGGGCAAGGGCAAGTTTCTGTATACACTCTCAGGTCCCCTGCCTGTGTGGGCGGTGGTCACTGTCACCAGCATTCCTCCTCCCTTCCTGGAATGAGCCCAGGTGTGGGAAGCCAGGTGCCATGACGAAGCTCTGCCTATGTCCCAGCCGTGCATGCATGCTTAGATTGCATGAGAATCAGGCCGAGCTGGTGACACTCCCTTGTGTGTAGCAGCTTTCACTGCCTGCTCAAGCGAAACAGAAGACTCCAGCCCTTGGAATAGTGTGGAAGGCGTAATGCAGGAGTCGGGTCAGTGAGAAGGCTGGGCGAGCCTCTTTTTCTGGCCTGGAGCCAGGGGTTCTGTTATCCCAGGGCTCTGTTCCTTACCTGCAGCAGCAAGAGGAGTGGCTGGTCACCCGTGGCTCTGGTAAAAGTGTAACGTGACACAGACTCATCCAGTCCCAGGCAGATTTCACTCTGCCCATGGGAACACGCTCTCTCCTGTCCCCCAGGAAAGCTGGAAGCCACTGTTCCGCCTGCCCAGGTCCCTCTGTCCTCAGCCTGTCCCCCCACTTCTACCTCAGTCGGCATCTCCTGTCCTCAGTGTGGTCACATCTGGAGGCTTCAGCTCCCTCCTTTATTTTATTTTATCATTTTTGTTGTCATGGTTGTGCTAACAGGGATTAAATCCAGACCCTTAAGCATATTAGGGAAGCACTCCTGCATAGAGCTACACCAGTGCCCCTTGTTATTTTTCTCTATTTACTTACCTATCTATTTAACCTGTATCTCACTGTGTCATGCAGCCCTGCCTTGTACTTCTTATTTTCCTGCCTCAGGCGCCTCTATACCTGTGACTGAGTAAGCCAGCATGCCCAAGTCATTCTTTTTCATCTGCAGTTTCTTTTGTTTTTTTGTGGTCTGGGAAACCAGATTGTCAAGATTATTATCCTTCTGTCCAAATTAATGGTGCGCATGCCCAGGGGCACTTTCCTATGATTCGTGCCTATGGACAGGTTTACACTTTCCACACTCATACTTGTTTGTTCTATTTCTATTTTTGTTGTTTTTTGAAACCGTCTCACTATGCTGTTCAAGCTGCCCTTGAACTCATTAAGTAGCCCAGACTGGCCTTGACCTCATTGTAATCTTCCTGCCTCAGCCTCCTGAGTGCTGGGATCGATTACAGGAATGGAGCGTGCACCATGCCTGGCAACTTTCACATTTATCAGGACTAAGTCACAGTTTAGTTTAGTTCCTAGTTCCAGCGAGGTAAATCTTTTAGCTCTACCTCCTATTTCAAAACTCTTCCACAATCCTCAGGATAAAAGCACAGCTCAAGATGTTCAGTTGCTTTATCTTCTCTGTGTCCCAGCATCATTGTCGTACCTCCTTGCACCACCCTGGGCCCAGCGCCTCAGACTCCTCCTCCCACCCAAGGACAGCTGCTCTGGCTCATTGGCTCTGCTCCCTGCCATTGGCCCCGCCCATACATGCCACGCCCACAAGACCACACCCATACTGGGTCCCCACCAGCCCGCAGCAAGGCAGCGCCACTGCACCCTGGCGTCCGCAGGCCCAACACTATGTGTATACCCAGAGTTTGCAACACGCAGCTTAGCGTGAGCTTGTGGTCATTGTTGCCAAGCTGCACAATGTTCCATCGAGCACAGTGATGTATTTATACTACCTCATCACACGGATTTTTAAGACATTCAAAGAGGAAAGGAGAGTTGAGAGAAACATAGCTGAATGCAAGATGCCAACACAACTTAGTGATACTGGTAAAGTTCATACAGAGCCAAAGATAGTACTTTTGAATCTTGACTCGCTTTTCCTGTCCGATCAAGTTGAAACCAAATTTGGAATAGTAAAATGTATGTTTCTGTAGCCATTGCTGACAGAGGTAGTACAGAACAAGTGCACTCGTTGTTATATCTTGAGAGAAAAAAGTGCTCTATATCTAGGAAATGCTTTCAAGGGAAATTTGATGATGTTCAAGGAGTAAAACCCATGACATGTGGCCATAAGCTGGGCTGCAAGAAGGAACTAGCTGTCAGGCTGAAGAAGGCTGGGTCTGGTGGTGCTGGTTCTCTACTCCTCTGAACACCAACTTTAAAAGCACCTGACCAAGATAAAGCAAGTCCTATATAACAAGAATGGCAACTTTTGTATCTCACAAGGTCAGTCAAGTCCCCTCAGGATTTACCCTGAAACCCTGTACCACAATTTGTAGATCATTTGTCAGTGTCAGCCGTGTGGATAAAAACAAGGTATGAAAAGTAAAGCCATATTAATATGCTGAGCTGTGAAAGGCTCAAGTAAACAACTTCCAACATTGCCAGTCCTACAGATAACCCACTACTATTATGGACTACTGGACCATATTGGGATATTTTGCTGAATTCACACATCTACAATATTTAAATGACAATGGAATACCCATCTCTGACAAAACTAAACCAAAAAAAGGGGATACATTTGTAAAATGTAAAAAAGGGGATCTATAAAAATCCAATGAAGAATCTTGTAATGAGCTCACTAGAAGGACCATTTTGTATCTGTATATACATAACAGGATAGATATACAGCTACTTTCTCTTAATTCAATGAGAAGAAAGATTTTTACTAATAGTGTTTGGACAGAATATCGTATTCAAGCATCTTGTACTTGAATAACCACTAAGACAACAATATGCAATGTATTAATTATTGTAACTGTCCTGCTAACCTGTTTTGAAACTGTCTCTTTGCTATTTGTTTCTCAATAAAATTAATAATAATAAAAAAGCACCTGAGGGTATCACTGTGCTTATGTTTGCCTTTGTTCCTGATATATGCAGGGAGAATAAACCCCAATCTTAACACCCAAATGGGAGAGCGGTACTTTTGAACTGCAGTATTGTGAAAACCACTCCCTGTGAGCATGGCTTGTGAAGTTGACTTTATGTTTATAGAAACATTTTGTTTGTGCATATAAAAATGCCTGCAAAGATCAAATACCAAACTCTGAATAGTTCTTTATATATGGGGAATTAAAAAGGAACTTCTTTTTTTTTTTTACTTTTCTATTTTTATTTTATAACAAGTATGTACTGCTGTAAAACTCTATAAAAATCCAATGAAGAATCTTGTAATGAGCTCACTAGAAAGCAGTGCGTAGTATACCAACTTACCATGACATTCTGCATGGTATCCAGCATGTCTGACCATGTCCGGTACATAGATTCCATAGAATAGCACAGGATGCCTTAGGCCCTCCCCTAATAAGTGGTTGAGGACCCTGCCTCCCTTCTCCCTACCCCCTTATCCCTGTGACAGATTTTCCTGAATCTATTCCTGTATTAATGAGAGCTAGCTGTGAAATCTTGTTATTTTTTACAATCGAGACTGGCATAAAAATTAGTTAGTACCTACATGACATGCAGTATTACTACATGAACCAGATTTTCATCTGTCTTCATAAATTGAGAGTAGACTTGAGAGTTACAGAGTAAAATGAGCACTTCGGGAGTATACCACCAATCTTTTTTAGTGTTGTTGGAGGCAGCTGGTTTCCATGGTGTCGGGAAATAACTCTGTTCACCAGTGCCCTGACCCAGTGTGTACGTTCCCTTTGCTATTATGAAGCCTGATAGGAAGATCTCCACCCAATAGGGGGAGATGGTTGTGGGAGGTGCTGAACTAAGGTGCCACAGGTTCATAAGTAAAGGTGTTGCCACAGAGGCTACATGCTACACTGGGGGAGCGCCTACAGACTGAGTAGGAGTAGAAATGAGAGGCCACTGGAGAGCTAAAAAAGTTGAAGCAAAAATCAAGAAATACGATAGAAGCAAATCTAAGACTGTTATTCTGTTCTCCCCCATGTGCATTTTCTCATGGTTAAAAGCATGTGACCATAACGTGACTACATGTACATAGAATTAGTTTGTACCAGAACTGTTGTTTGTTCTGATAGTTACCAAACATTTACCTGCTGACTTTGAATGTAAGCCGTATTGTAGGCTGGGGAGATAGATAGCTCGGTGGTCTAAGCACCTGCCTGGCAAGCACAAGGACCTGAGTTGATCCCCAGTACCACATGCTGTGCTGGCCCTGGAATACCAAGTTCACTGCGGGTGGCATACGTTGGTGGTGGCACCAGTGAGGTGGCTAAGATAGGAGGATCACGACAATCCAAGTTGTGTAGGGCAACCCTGTATTAAATAAATAAATAGGGCTGGCCAAATATTAAAGTGCCTGCTTAAGCAGATGTGGGGACCCGGAGTTCCCCTGGCCTGCTGGGCCGGCCCTGTCCCTGGGGCGAGCTGAGATAGCAATTGAGACTGGGCATGGTGGTGCGCACCTATAATCCCAGCTCTTGGGAGGCTATAAACAGGAGGATCACTACAAGTCTGGTCTACGCAGTGAGACCCTGTCTTAAATACAAAAATAAATAAATACATAAATAAACAAATAAATTTAAACCATATTGTAGGGATAGGGGACTCTGACCCACCCAGCTGCAACAATACTATACAGTTCACTCAAATAGTATTTGATAATTAACAAATAAGTCATGTGTTGATTTAACTTTCCCCCCAGCTCAGCGTGTCTCCACAGATGCCTTTCCATCCGGGGGTGTATGAATTCCGCAAAGGTTCAAAATGTCAGACAGAGCACACTGGATTGAATTATTTCAAAATACTTCTTTCTCGGGGCCGGGGACATGGCTCCATGAAATACGCACTTCCCTGGCAAGCGCAAGGGTCTGAGTTCAATCCCCGGTTCTGCCAAAAAAAAAAAAAAAACTTTCTCACGTGCCACACCCAGCACAACTTTCCAGTTTCCTGGGAGAGGACTATGGAGGGTGAAGAAGTGGCAGACACCGGAGTCAGAATACAGAAAGCTGAGGTCACACGGAGTCCTCTTTCCAGATGAGAGAAAAGAAACCACCCGAGTACTGCAGTGTGCTTAATACATGGGAGGTTGATGTCAGCTGAAACCCCTCTGCCTAACATCTTATTTCCCCGGCTCACCTTGAGCACTCCATGTTCTCGGGGCTGGCCTGGCTTGTGTGACTATCTCTAGTTTTAGCCTCATATCCATTACGGATCACAATTTTAGAATACGACTGTAATTAAAGACATATTCTGCAAATACGAGTTGAGTACCTACTGAATTGGGTACTTTTCTGGGTACAGAAAGTATCACAGTGACAAGACACAGGAAGTAGCCACGCACATGAAGCCTACATTCCAATGGGACAAGGAGACAATAAACAGGTAAATAAATGAACATAGGGCACAGTAACCAGGAGTTATAAAGCTCTAAAGAAAATAGCAGTTGGCAGAGAGGATAAAGGTGCTAATTTAGGTACAGTCACTTATCGCTGATGTTGCTTCCCACAGTAAATGTCAATTGTGGTCTGAAAATACTACATGAAAAATTCCGAAAATAATTGAAAAATCCCAAAGTACGCACAATTCTGAGTAGTGCAATGAAATGTCATGCTGTCCAGGTTAGGACTGGACTCTGCCCTTTGTCCAGTGTGTCTACACTGGATACGCTACCTTCCCGTTAACCCCCTAGTAGCCATCTAGGTTAGCAGACCAATTCTTGCGATACTGCAGTGCTCCTCTTCAAGTCACCTTTATTTTACTTAATAATGATCCCAAAATGCGAACTTTTATTGCAGGATAGTTATAACTGTTTTATTTCATTATTAATTATTATTGCTAATCACTATGCCTAATTTTTAATTAAGCTTATCATAGGCATGTCTAAGAAAAGACAACATAGGTCCGATTCAATACTATCCAACTTCAAGTATTCTCTGGAGGTCTGAAGATGTGTACCCCAGGCATAAGAGAGGGTCTATAGTAATGTGAAAGATCCCCCACCAGCAAGGATTGATCATTTCAATGGTACTGGGTTACAAAACCCAAGAGATTTGTAAGTAAAGCTTTATGGAATCCTCATTTATCAGTTTGCTGTAGTTTCAGATGAACACTGTTTTTTTTTTGTTTGTTTGTTTTTTGTTTTTTGTTTTTTAATTTCAGTTGCTTGGATCCTTTAAATTTCAAGCTGTTTCAAGTTTCAAGCAGTGGCCCAAGGGCAAAGAAAAATGCTAAGAATTTCACCTTGTTTTGTGTGACAACAGAATGAAGGCACATAATTATACACCCTCCTCACCCGTGCCAAGCCTACCATGGCCCAGATTTGTTTGAAATTTTGCACAAAACAGCATTGTGATCACAGGAGTTCCCATGAGATAAGAAAGCCCTGGCAGAACTGGGGTGGCAGCTTGATTACACAAATATTAAAACATCCCTTCCCTAATGACAAAGGCCCGTTGTTAATTCTAATGGAGAACAAGTTAACTCGTGTTTATTTCTGGAAAGCTGTGGTCTTAAGAGTGGCTGCCTGACTGCACTAAGCACCCCCCCCCCCCCCGGAGGTTCTATGTGCTGGCTCAATTAAGACACCAAAGGGAAAGATCTTAGTGAAGACAAGAATTCAAACAGCCTTGAGCGGGACACAGTAGCTTCAGAATGTTGATATTACCCCAAAGAGGTTTGGGGTTCTGCTTTTAGAGCCGCTCTGTAAGCCACACAAAATCCCTCTCACTCAGTTGTTCATGTGTTCGTTCATTTTGTTCTTGCCGTGTGGTGACAGGCAGGCTGGAGTGTTTTAAGAGTAAGTTCAGGTTTGCTGGGCAGGAGGAAACGTGAGTCTCTGGCGGAGGTCTCTCTTTGTACATGTCCATTATTCCTTTCAAAATAGCGATAGCATTACTCAGTTGATAACATCCCTTATTCAGCTCTCTTGCCCTAGAAGGATCTTGACTAATTCCAAAATAATAAAATTAATTTTAGGGCATGAATATTTTCTTTTTTTTTTTTAATCTTCTTTTGTATTTTAGGGAAGCTCTACAGGGTGTTCAGGGTCTTACCACTAGATCGGACTCATAGTGATCCACCTGCTTATAGCCTCCCAAGAGCTGGGTTACAGAAATGTACACCAGTCTCAATTGCCATCTCAGTGCGCCCCAGGGGTGGGGCCAGCACAGCGGGCCTGGGGATCAAACCTCCAGCCCCTGTGCCTGCTTGCAGGCACTTTAATCTGCTGAGCTATTTGGCCAGCCCTAAGGCATGAATATTTTCTACCACCGAGTGTCATAATCACTCACTGCATACCTACCTGGTCACAGGTTAATATCCTATACTATGTTAGGTAAATTGGAGAATGCGAGAGTTTTTCTTTTTTTTAATTTTTCTTAAATTTGAGGTGAAATTTACATACCATAAAATTAACCATTTTTTGAGAGCAACTGCCTGCTCTAACTGGTTTCAAACTAATTTTATCTCAATTCCTCTTTCCCCCTGACCATGGGAAACACCAATCTGTTCTCTCTCTCTATGGATTTACCTGTTCTTGATATTTCATGTAAAAACAGTCATGCAACATGTGACCCTTTATATCTGAGTTCTTTAACTTAGATTTATGTTTTTGAGATTTGGCCATATTTAGCACATAGCAATCCTGTTGATGGGTGAACAATAGTATGACCGTATCACATTTTGTTTTTTTCATTCATCTGCTCATGGACATTTACTTCTGCAGTTTAGCTACTGCGTGTGGTGCTGCTATGAACATTTGTGTGTGTGCACATGTGTGTGCATGCATACTTTTTTTAGCACCTGCTTTCACTTTTTTGAGATACAGAGCTAGAAGGGGTTGGTGGGTCACATGATATTACTGTGCCTAGCTGTTGAGGAACAACCCAACTCTTCCACACAAGCTACATCATTTCATATCATCAACAGCAATGTGTGAGGGTGCTGACTTATCCCTGTCTTCATCAACATGCTTATTATTTTCCTTCAGGACTATGGTAGGTGTGGGGAATGGTAGCAGGGCCATACTAGGTAGTACCAATTTGTTTGTATTTCTTTAGTAATGTTGGGCTTCTTCTCAGGTATTCCTTGGTATACATCCTCTTCTCATCTCTGACAGTAAGTCCAAACAAAACGAGTTATAAGAATGTTCTGAACAGTGTCAGCCTCCTTGGAATAAGTGAGGCACCTCACAAAAGGGCTTATTTTATGCATTAAACATTCATTTAGCTCTGAAAACTATGATGACAATTGTTACACTGATTAAAATATAAGCTCATAGATGTCTTTCAAATCTTAAACATTAACTTCTCTTCTGCAATAGCTTGGATCTTATAAGAAATTATTTAATTTGAACAAGATCAATGATCTACACATTTGTTCAGAACTTTTAAAAATATTTACTTATTTATTTATTTATTTAAAGCAGGACTCAAACTCACAACTTTATGCCTGCCAGGCAGATGCTGTGTCACTGAGTTATATCCCTGGTCCTCTTCAGGACATTCTGAGTTAGATATTGCCTGTGAGACAGTTTCATACATTCCATACCTGCCAAAGTTCGAGTCTGGAGTGGGGAGGAAGAGAGGAGAGGGGAGAGGGAGAGGAAAAGGAAAAGGGAGAAAGATGGGGAAAGGAAAAGGAAGAAGGAGACAGAAAGAAGCTATCTGTTGACTCTTCTAGGACCAAGAGGAATATTACACTTAGAATACTGAGATGAAATTTACATAATTTCATCAGTTCAGCTAAATAATTATGTCAATCCAGTGTATTTATCATGTTGCCTCACCAGAAATAAGACTCTCCAGAAAGTTAAAGACATCTTCCTTAATATCCCAGTGAATGTTTCTACTCCATTTTCTGCATAATTCCATAGGAATATGGAGATCAGGCACACAAGACAAGACACGGGCTATAGCAAATGCCTTTGTTGACACAGAAGGGACCCCACACAGTGCAGGGTAGCAGCCAACACTGACCATCCATGGTACTTTCATGTCTTTGAAATATTTGTGTCATGCAACCCTTGTTGCAAGGATTATCAGACTCTGCACATAGAGCCGGGAAGAAAATAGAGAGCTTGTATTCGGTCAAGGAAGATTGACCATGTACACACATGTCAGGAAATTGTAAGAGTTATTAAGAAAAATATAACAGAGGAAGGGCATGGCAGGGTTGGAACTGTAGAAAAGATGGACCAGGAATCTGGTCCTCTTAGAGGAAGTGCAGACATGTGAATAAAATAAAGAAGGAAGCTGTGTGGACCTGGGAGAAACAGGAACAAAATGGTTGTGATAGTTTGATGTTTTCCCCTCCGAAACTCATGATGAAATTTGTCATTGTGATGGAATTGGTCAGTGGGGCCTTTAAGAGATGCTTAGGTCATGGGGAGGAATTTGAGCCTGTCTCACAGTGCTGGGCTGGTTATCTTGAGAGGGAGTTGTTACAGAGTGAGTCCCGCCTTCTTGTTTTCTCTCCTCGTGCTTGCTGGCCCTTCTGCTCTTCTGCCTTGTGACACTGCAGTACGCAACCCTCACCATCTGCTGATGCAGCTGCCTGACCACGGTCTTCGTGGCTTCTAGAAGCAAAATAAACATCTTCCCATTATATATTATTACCCACCCTAAGGGATTCTGTTAGGACCACAGAAAATGGACTGAGGCAGACAGAACATGCTTCACCCATTTGAGAAAGCTTGAAGGTTGACGCCAGAGTAGCAGCGTTTCAAAGTGACACGGTAAGAGACAAGGTCAAAGAAATAGGCAGTGGAAAGCGAGCCCCACTGAACACCTCCTCAGAATCGCAAAGATCTAACTGATCTGCCTCTGCCTTGGGAAACATTCGACTCCTGCTTCAGCGAAGCCTCTCTTAGTTTCCTACTGCGGCTATTACAGATTACAACACCCTCGGCGCTTACCCCTCTGGAGATGAGAAGCCCTGGGTGTGTTCGCAGAGCTGCATTCCTTCCTGAGGCTTTACTGCTTTTGCTCATTTGTTAGAGGCTGCTGGCATCACTAGGCCTGTGGCCCGTGGTTCCTTCTTCGTGTTCAGAGCCAGCAGCATACCGTCGTCTTGCCTGGGACCTCTACTACTGCCTTTATGTTTCCCTCTGGCTCTGACCCTCCTGTCAGAACCTTAGCCATTACACTGGGGCCACCGAGAGGGAAAGAATTTCACCAAGAACAGAACATACTTTGGTGCTCAGCCTGCATTTTCCTTTCAGGGATATGCTTAAAATCAAGTGAAATTTCAGCATTTGAATTACAGTCTGCCTCAGTGTTGGCCAAGAGTCTGCCACGTGTGAAATCAGCCGACTTGGCCTTGGCTTCCCACTGCCCCATGCCCTCCGTGGTGGAAGAACGCGTTTGGCTTTGAGCCGGGGCCTCCATTCAATGCCTGTGGGTATAGGGATGGGTGCTGACACGAATTCATGGCAACTAGGGGCACGAGCACCCTAAAGATCGTGGGGCACAAGTGTGCTCCGCAGCGTGGTTGGCCGTTGGCTTGAAGTGTTGCGTTACCATACATAAGGGCTGTGCAGTTGTTTACTTACTGAATGTGTTGCGTGCAGAGGAGAAGCGTGGCCTAAGGGAGCCCAGGACAACTCCAGAGCCGCGGGCACCCGGAGTGTTCTGTGAAGCACACCGCTCATGTGCGGTCTTCAGCGCTGGCGCTGGAGGCCTTCGGAGCGTGTCGGCAGCGAGTGAGGTCCAAGCCAACCTGAGAGAAACAAGGAGCCGCGCCATAGCCCCTACCGCCTTCATCCCGTGGTCTGCGTTTTCTGTTCAGGTCATCCGTGCCTTGGGCGTGGGACCACAGTAGCTTCAGTAGCCACATTTTAGTCTTTCTTTTAAAAATGTAAGGTAAGTTTAACTATTTTTTAATTAAAAGTTACATAAAGGTCTTTATTATCATTTAAAATATCTTCTTGTTTTGTATGATTGCAAATACCCAGGAGCCAAAGCAAGCCTAGGAGGCTACAATAAGGCATATTAATTTTACCTACACTAAGGAGAAATTTAAGAATTAAAAAAACAAAACCATATATATTTTTTTTCTTTGATTAGGTGGCATGTTTAAATTGAGCACGATGATAGGATCTTCATAAATAGTGTATATCCAACCCCAAGTATAAATGTATCAAACTGTTAATCAGAAATTTCTGTCCCATCATTTCTTTTTAATTTTATGTATTTGGTACAGGGTCTCACTGCACAGCTCAGACTCCTAGTGATTCTCCTGTTTTCAGCCTCCCAAGCACTGGGATTACAGGCACGTGCCACCGTGCCCAGTCTCAGTCACCCTCTCAGAGCGCCCTGGGCACAGGGATGGCACAGCATGCTGGGGATAGAACTCAGGTCGCTGACCTCTGCCTAAGCAGGTGCTTTAGTCTGCTGATCTGTCCTGCTGGCCCGTTGCCCCATTGTTATGGCTTAAAAACTATCTAAAGTTTTTGTCCTGTTACCGACTCATCCTTTCATGAGAATGCTGCAAGGGTTAAATGAGTTAATATTTACAAAGTCCCATTATTTATAAAATAAATCAGGCTCTCCCGCAGCCCTCTGGGCAAGGTCAGGCAAATTCCTTTATTACATGGAACTTACCAGAGCAGGTCTGCATCGCACTGAACTCACCTGTAGGCACTGGAGGGAGGCCTGATGGTTCAAGACTCTCACGAAATGTCCCTTGTCACTCTGCTAAGTAATGAGTGAGTCCTGTGATCTGAGCTCTGCGTGGCTGCTTCCAGCAACACATACTAGCATCACGTTGTGCTGCACACGCTTTCTTCTTTCCAGCACCCTTGGTTGGAAGAAAAGAGGCAGGGAATTTATTTGTTTGTTTGTTTATTATTTATTTATTTATTTATCTGCATTTAGGACAGGGTCTACAGGATCTAGAGGGTCTCACTATGTAGATTGGATTCATAGTGATTCTGCTGTTTTCAGCTTCTCAAGCACTGGGATTACAGACCCGCACCACCATGCCCAGTCCCCATGGCCTTCTCAGCTCGCCCAAGGGGCAGGCATGCTGGGCATCAAACCCTGGCCACTGTGATCTGCCTAAGCAGGCACTTTAGACCACTGAGAGGCAGGGAATTTCATAAAGGAATTCACACAAAGCAAATGGCCAAGATAAGCTTTTATAAAACAATTTGCTGTAATATTTAATACTCCACATACTGAATTTCAAAGAGATTCAAGCTTCCCCAAGGAGAGCACTTTTAGCCCCCTTCTCTGCCCACAGAGCTGGAGTGATACTATTCTATGGCCCACATGGTTAGTGTGCGCTAAGGCTTTCCCACTGTGCTAGGGAAAAAGACCAGGCCGTGAACCCAGCTGAATCCCTCACTGAGGATGTCCACCTTGAGTTCTAAATCCCCGTGCTAGGTAGGTCTAGTGGACAGAGGCCCATTTGCTGTCTGGTTGCTGGGTCGCTGTGCACACTCTGAAGATGAGTCCCTCTCAGAGCTGTTGCGCTTCCTATAAAGAACGCATGCTCCGAAAGCATTGTGGACAGAGTAAGTAGAAAAGGACAAGCAGGAAGAGAGCCCCATGAGCTCACCACTATGCTACAGTCCTTTTCCAATTCAATTTGCTCCACGTCTAGGGCCATGAGTCTGGCTTTCCTATGGAACTGTGCCATTTCTATTGGAAAACTGAAATGAATACACAGAACTAAGGAATGAAAGAACTAAGCCACAGACACCTTGGTATGGATCCGCTTTTGGAGCAGGGAAGAAACTGATCATTTCTCTCGCGGCCCTGGTCCTTTTCCTCAAGTGTGCCTCAGTCCAACCTTTCGTGAGCCTGACTCGATGCCAGCGAGTGCTCAAGCTGCATCCTTGAAGACGCGAAGAAGCAGAAGCATGCCCTCTGCCAGCAGAGGGTTCTGCAGCAATGTTCCCCTGTGTCAGCACTGAGGAAGCCTCACCTAAAGCAAGCTGCTTCCCCAACGTCTGCAAAAAGTTGTTCTGTTTTGGGGAATACAGACACATGACGCTGGGTGTCTATATTTTATGGAAACATTTATATTATGTTTAAAACACTAATTGAATTAATTTGCAAATAATATTTTGATTGTTTGATTTTTTAAAAACCGTATCTGATACAGGGTCTCACTATGCAGATCGGACTCATAGTGATCCTCTTGTTTTCAGCCTCCCCAGCGCTGGGATTACAGGTGTATCTCACCACGCCTGGCCTCAGTGGCCAGCTCAGCGCACCTGGGGGTGGAGCCAGTGAGGTATTTAGTGCCAGGGATCGAGCCCCGGTCCCTGTGCTTGCCTAAGCTCTGAGCTATTTGGCCACTTCTGACAGTTTGATTTTTTAAAAAACCAATATACTGTATTTTAGAGCAGTTTTAGTTTTACAGAAAAACTGAACAGGAAGTAGAAAGAGAGCCAAATACTCCCCCAAACACCCACATACCTACTCAACTTTACCCACTACAGATGCACCCCATTATATACACTTATCACCAAAAGCTCTCTACATTAGGATTCACTCTTAGTATCCTGTGTTCTGTGGTTTGGCAAAATGTATGATGACAGGTATCCAGTATTATTCTCTCATATAGAATAGTCTCAGGACCCTCAAAACCCTCTTTGCTTTGCCTGTTCTTACCTCCCTTCTCTGATCCCCTGGCAACAGCTGATCTTATTGTCTCCATGGTTTTGCCTTTTCCAGAACGTCTCATAGTTTATATTATTTTCTTTCACTTAGTGATGTGCATTTCAGTTTCTTTCATTTTTTCATGGCTTGAGAGCTTGTTTCATTTTATCTCCAAATAGTACTCTGTTGTCTGAATGCATCAAGGTTTATTTATGTATTTATTGGCTAAAGGATGATCAACCAAAGGCCTGAAGGCTGCTTCTGGGTGGCAGCAATTATAAATACAGCTTCTGTGAATGCTCACATGCAGGGTTTTAGAATATAATTTTTCGATTCATTGGGTTGAATCCTGATGAGTACAATTGCTAAATCATATGGTAAGAGTAAATTTGGGTTTAAAACTGCCAAGCTGTCTGCCCAAATGGCTGCACATACACTTTGCAGTCCCACCAGCAAGGAGTGAGTTTCTGTTGCCCTTGGTCCTTGTCAACACTTGGTGGTGTCAATGTTCTCATCTATGTTTTTTTTTGTTTTTTTTTTTTTCCTTAGGACAGAGCCTATAGGGTCTCACTACATAGATCAGACCCGTAGTGATCCACCGTTTACAGCCTCCTGAAAGCTGGGATTACAGGGGCGCACCACTACACAGTCCCAATCACAGGGTCAGCACACCCTGGGGGTAGGGCTGGCATGGCATGCCAGGGATCAAACCCCAGTCATTGCGTCTGCCTAAGCAGCCACTTTAATCCGCTGAGTTATTCGGACAGCCCATTGTCATCTATTTTGGATAGCTATCATTTATCTAATATGTCTTTTACAAGGATTTTGGCCCAATGTGTGGTTTGTCCTTTCATTATCTTGATATTGTCTGTCACAGGGAAGAAGTTCTTTTGTTTGTTTGTTTTAATGTATTTGGTTGTTATGGGATCTCACTACATAGCTCAGACTCGTAGTGATCCTCTGGCTTTCACCTCCCCGGCGCTGGGATTATAGGCATGCACCAGCACACCTGGGCTCGGTGGCCAGCTCAGCCCACCCTGGGCCGATGCAGCATGTGGTGCCGGGAATTGAACCACAGTCCCTGCGCTTGCCTAAGCAGGCACTTTAGTCCACTGAGCTATCTCGTCGGCCCCCAGAGAGGAAGTTTTTAACTTTAATGCCTATCAACTATTTATTTCATGAGGCATGCTTTTTTTTTTTTATGAGCAGAATATATTTATTGAGAGAAAGAAAGCTCCTGTCCGAGAGAGGGACAGGGATGGACCCCGAGCAGGTAGTTCCCTGAGGCACGATTTTGATACTAAATCTAAAACATCATCACTATACCAAAGATCATCTAGATTTTCTCCTGAGTTGTCCTCTGAGAGTTTTGTGGTGTTGGATTTGATATTTAGATCTGTGATTCATCGGGAGCTAGTTGTTGTGAAGAATATAAGATCCATGTCTAGATTCTTTTTTTTTTTTTTTTTTTAATGTGAGTATCCACCTACAAGGTGAATTTTTTTTTATATGTGTGGTACTAGGGGCTGAACTGAGTAACATTTCTAGCCTTTTTTATTTTTTATTTTGAAGCACTGTCTCAGTCACTAAATCATACAGGCTGGGCTCAAACTTGCTGCCCTCCTCCCTCAGCTTCCTTTTATGCTGGAATTACAGATGTGTGTCTCCTGACTGATTTGATGGTGAGCTTTAGGGGAAACTTTTAATGATAAAAGTAGGAAGTGCTGATTTATTTATTTATTTACAGATGTATCAGTTATTTAATTAAATTCTTAGTAAGAAATTTAGAATTATGAGGATAAATTCCATTTGTCAGAGAAAAACAGATTGCAGGTAGCCCTGGAGCTGAGCAACAGTTGATTTTTGCTAAAATCTGTGAGTCCACTGCTTTCTGATCCACCTCGCACTGCTCTAAAATCTGGCATCTTTCTCCGCGTCACAGACCTCCCCCTCCTGGTGTCTGGGTTTCTGCAGCTTCTTCTTCTTTTTTTTTTTTTTTTTTTTTTTTTTTTTTTTTTT
>PVKA01007850.1:0-75819 GCA_004027165.1 Ctenomys sociabilis | reverse complement strand
TTTTTGTATTTTAGTAAAGGTCTGTAGGGTCTCGCTATGTAGATTGGACTCTTAATGATCCCCTGTGTTCAGCCTCCTAAGAGCTGGGATTATAGGTGGGGGCACTACCATGAGGCCCAGGCTCAATGGCCCTCCCAGCATTCCCCTGGGAGTGGGGCAGGCACTGCTTGCTGGTGATCAAACCCTGGCCACTGTGTCTGCCTAAACAGGTGCTTTAATCCACTGGTTCTTAGTATCTTTATGATTTGAATTTAAAGTCATGTAAGTAAGGTATCAGATGAATTAGAGATGTACTTGAAGTTTGTTAACTGACTAGAGGGAAATTAAAAAGATAAGACTGAAACAATGTCACATAGCAACTCTTATTGTGGGTAGCGAATGTGATACAGATAAGCTTATTTATGTATCCACTGGGATTACATCATAAAATGATGACCACCTAAATTTAAATAATAAAATAGACCTCAGTTCCCTTTGGCAATAACTTTACTAATAGCAGTTCACTCACATGGCAATTTCTTGATTCAGAATTTATAAATAAATAAACTTTAAAATATTTTTGCAGTAATTGTTTTATTTTACTGTTCCAATATTCTAATCTGCTCTTTTAAAAAGCTCGTCCTTCCATTGCCAGCTTTCAAACTAAGCCCTTTCCTTTGAATTATTATTATATATTTCCTAAGAGGAAAAATAGCAATTGTTTTCTAGTTAGCTGAATATGCAACAGAGAGTTATCTCTGGTGGTTAAAAAGATGGAAGACAGATATTTTTGTAAACATTGAAACATATCTCATCAAAAATTGCAGCCCAATTCAAAACAGGAAGGAAAGCATGGAATGGCTTTAGCCTTGTAAAATATGGTAAAGTTAGAGAACTTTCAGAAATAAATAAAACATCATACAGTTTTGAAAGGAAGAAGTATAAAACAATATAGAGTATGGATTTCAGAAGTATAAAGGTTAGGGGTCTGCAAATGTTCTAAGAAAACAATGTGACTTCACAGCCATGTTTACTGTGTAAAGCAGTAATTCATATGCACCCAGGGGAAACTAAAATTAAATTTTATAATTATGTTATCTAAAGTTTACAAGTGTGTACATTAAAGCAATTGTACTTAATAATGGTTTATTGATCATTTTTCATTTGCCATGTTTCAATCGTATTTGTTTTAATTCACGCTTTGGAGATTTTTTTGAGTGTGCTTATTTTCTCCTGCTAATATTTTTTAGTAATATGTAAATAATAATCATTATAAAACTCATTGTTGTTAAATTTTATTCACAACCTTAGTATATTTTGACATAGCTTTATTATTTGAATTTCTGTGAACAAGGCTAAATTCTTTATTTTTATTTATTTATTTATTTGTGTGTGTGTGTGTGTGTGTGTGTGTGTGTGTGTGTGTGTGCAGGGTTTCTACACAGCACAGACTCATAGTGATCCTCCTGATGTCTGCCTCCATAATGCTGGGATTACAGGTGCATGCCACCATTCCCAGACTCCATCCACCCAGCTCAGCTCTCCCAGATTGTGGCCTGCTGGGCATGTGGAGCCAGAGAGCAAACCCTGTCCCTTGCCCCTGTACTTACCTAAGCAAGCACTTAGTCTGCTGAGCTATACCACCGGCCCAAGGCTACATCTTAAACTTGACATTAAACAATTCAAGGAGGATGACTAACTGCAGGGCATGGTGTGATCTGTGTGTCCTAAAAGGTTCACCATGACTACATACTTCCATAGTAGAACATTCCAATGAGAAGGTGGCAGAAACTTTGGAAGGGGTGGTAGTGGGGCATCGTGACTTGAAGCAGTAAGAGGTTGTACACGTGGCCTTTTTACATCTGGCTTCACATGCAGTTCTCTCCAGAGGATTTCTTAGTAGGACAAGCATGGCTAATCCCATCTTTTCTCTCTAGATATGACTGAAGATGTGATTGCTTGATTCTACATGTGGTCTGCCATGAGAGGCAGTTGTATATCTTCTTTGCTAACAATAAAATAATGGAGTTGCCTTATCTTGGGTTTTTGCATCCAAAATTATTAACTAAATAAGATTTTTCTTAATAAAAATTAGCTTCCTTGATGTTTTGTTGTCGTTATACAATACATATTTTAGCAACATAATTAAATTACTATTTTTTTATTTTTTATGTATTTGGTACAAGTACTTGGACTTGTATGTATGTCACTATGTGTCTTGGACTTGTAATGATCCTTTCGTTTTCAGCCTCCCCAATGCTGGAATTACAGGCATGCACCACCACAACTAGTCTCAGTGGCCAGCTCAGGAAAACCAGTGGTGGGACCAGCATGGCATGTAGAGTCTGGGATCAAACCCTGGTTCCTGTGCTTGCCTAACCAGGCGCTTAGTCTGCTGCATGATATATCTCAATATGCCCATAGTTAAATTATTAATCAATGTTTGAGATTTCTGGCCACAAATGTTAAATAGTAGGTTTATGGATCAAAACAACATACATGAAGAGCTTAGTATACACATGAAAAACATTGATTTTATAATAACTATGGAACTTCACTCAGACATTAACTGAATTAATCAAACAGAAAATTGTAGAAGACAGAAGCTTCAGTACTTTTTCTGTCTTGTTCTGCATGTATTGGAGGTTCTGCAAGTTCTTGAAATGATCCTATTTTAACCCCATGGATGCATTCCTACTTTTTTGTTTTGTACTTTCCTCTGAAAATAGCTCAGAACATTTCTCAGCAGTATGAAATGTCATCCAACACATCTACAAAGTGTGACAAACATCTGTGATTCCTCATGTCTTCCATACGTGCTGAGACTAGATTTCCTAGTTGGAGAAAGTGGCTCTCTGTGAAGCAGGAGGGTATGATAATATTATTGTTATATTATTTATACTGAATCAGTGCTCCTGCTTTTTCCATGGGAGAACTGAAAACTCCAGTAATTAGACAAGTATGCTGGTGACGTGCTACCCTAGACCTGCGTGTAAATGGCAGTCTCTTAATTTCACAAGGTGCTGAGGAGCATTCAGTTACTAGTTGATCATGAAGACATTAAAGCTGCTTGAATTCAGATGCAGAAAACAGCCTCCCTATGGTCTTACTTGATTCTGATATGTTACACTGAGACATAATCATCTAATTCCATTTAAAGTGTTAGCTAAGGTAGAAGAAAAATAAAAGAAAATGGAATGTAGCCCTTAAGTGGTCTATTTAACATCCTTACTCGAGTAAAACATATGTTTATGAAATGACATGCAATTAGGGACAAAACTGACTCTAAAACTAGATATAAATAGCCTGAGCTATAAAATATACCAATTCACATTTCCTTTCTGGATTCTCTCCAGAAGCCTAACAAATGGCTGATCCATCATTTTCTTGAGATATGTACATTACTCTTTACTTGGCAGGACTGAAATATAAAATGAAATGAAAAAAATACCTAAAATGCAAATTATCAAATAGATGAAGTATTGGTTATTGTAGCATATTTGTTAGTAGAGACTGATGAACAACACTAAAATGATGATTGATTATATAAATCTTTGGATAGATTTAAGCAATTTTTACCATGAATATATTGGCTGATTTTTTAAAGTGTAATCATCATGGCTTGTAGCCAAGAATCTTGGAAGAAAATGCAAGATTATATCAAGAATGATTGTTCCCTGCTGCCAACCTTGACAGCCATTGATAGCTTCCCTTAATTTTAAGCCTGTCAGACTCATTAAAGGACAACATAGCTAAATATTTTTTCAATGATCACATTACCTTCTGGTTAAATTATGACCTATGATATTTTAGAAAAATTTAGAATTTGAAATCTTACTATGTGAAAGCAGTTTATATTTGATGAACCTAGTTTGTTTGTAACAAGTTTGAGTTGCATGGCAGCTTTATAAAAAAAAAAAAGCCTATGAGAAATTATCTTATCAATGACAGATGCAAACTTTATATCACTAATGTTTTAAATTTTAATTTTTTCATTTATATGCATACATAATTTCTTGTGTATAACAAAATTTTTACATATTCCATTATTTTTATTTGACTTGGAAAGTAAGTTTTTTTTAAGTTTATCTTGAATAATATGTATGCTTAGTTGATTGAAAATCTGGCTACCAAAATCAAGTTTGGAGGAAATGTCATCAGCTTCCCTGAAATAGACTTAATTGGTTTATAAACACCAATTCTGCATAAGGGCCAGGAGTTCTATCCCCAGGCTGGGCTTGCCTCCAGGAGCACACTGAGAAGGCAACTGAGACTGGGCATGGTGATACACGCCTGTAATTGCAGCTCTTGGGAGACTGTGAGCAGGTGGATCACTATATGTCTGACCTAGTATTGAGAAACTGAACACTCTGTAGACCCTTCCCTGAAATTAAAAAAAAAATCCTGAGTTTACTGCAATAACCATAAAAGCCATTACAATATGCATATTTTATGAAACTTTTACATAAAATAGGTACTCATTGTGCAGGTGTACACTGATCAATATTGAATTATTAGCAAATTTAAGAGTTGAAACTTTAAGTTGTAGCCTTAGCTTTGACAAATATAACAGTTCTTAGTTCTAGATCCTCATCTTTTTTTGCTTTTACATTTTCATATGAAAGAAAGAAGATCCACGCTCACACTGACAGAGTATCACACAACATAATACAATAGCTGTGTGTATGTACATTTGTGTATGTCTGAACTTTACTGGCATGTGAGAGCGATGTGTCTCAAATTAGTGCTCTAGGAAATATAATAGTGTATTATCACGGAAAACTAAGTCAAAAATATGATGTAAGATAATGCAGAGTAAAGTTATGAGATTACCTCTGCGTGGTTGGCCTATAATTAGTACCCTGTGTTCAAAAGCTTCTAAGTCAGACAGCGATAAGCAATGATCTTAGCTTAAAGCCAGAACAGTTCTTTGTACTTTTTATGCCAGATTACTGACTAGCAGCTTCCAGATAAAGTATAATTTTGGGCTTTTTTTTGGACCAGGGAGATGGCTAACTAGAATAAGTGCTTCCCTGGCAAGCGCAAGGGCCTGAGTTCAATCCCCAGTTCTGAAAAAAAAGAAAAAAAAAAATTGGGCTTTTTCATCCTAGTGTCTTTAAAGCACTGAGTAAATAGTTAGCAGGAAAATATATTTAGAAATCAGATGTAAAAAGAGATACTTATTTTTAATTGAATGAACCAAACTTCAAAGCTTGAAATGCTGTATATTTAAGTGTCAGTAAATAAATACTGAATATAAATTATCTTTGTATTTTAAGAAACTAAAAGTTGGATCAATATAATCTCTATTGGCTATTAGAAAGAACAAAATTAGGTACCTAAATCCTTTTCCTGCCTTGGTCAACTTTAATGCACTAATGAATGAGTAAAAGGGTTTCCTCATCTTGACAAATAAAATCTCCATTATGTATCATTTCTATTATTAAATACACAAGAGAAAAATAACTTGAAAAAAATATGTGTGAGTGTTTGTGCATTTTAAATATTTGTGAACTAGAAAATTTTGTGCCCTTCCTTGTGTATGAAATCCCAAATAGTATGTGTGTGTGTGTGAGAGAGAGCGAGAGTGAGAGAGAGAGAGACAGTGACAGACAGAGAGAGAGAGAGAGAGAGAGAGAGAGAGAGAGAGAGAGAGAGAGAGAGAGAGAGAAAAGAGAGAGAAACATTTAGTTCTTTTTTGTTTTTGTGGAACTGGGGATTGAACTCAGGCCCTTGCACTTGCCAGGCAAATGCTTATTCTACTGAGCTATCTCCCAAGCCCTGTAGGTGACATTGAGTGGCAAAAAAATGCTAAAAACCTTCAAGGATGACATTTAAGACAAATGAACTACCTTAGAATAGTGTGTAGTTGAAAATGAGCAAATAAAGGAAATATATCTCTTTATGTTAAAATACCACATATTCCATGCAAATTCTATGGAATTAATCATATAAAAATACTACTCATATTTTATCACTGATACAAGATACCTAACATCCAAAACATAAAGGAAACGAGTTTTATTTTGTTTATAGTGGGTGTAGTCCATGGTGATCTGGTTTCAAAGCAGAAATCTGATGACAGAAAGAGATGGCAGAGGAAAGCCTCTAAGCTCACAGCAGACAAGAAACAGAGGGTGAAAGAAGGAGCTAATGACCACAATACTTACATCAAGGCCAAATCCTCATATTCTCCAGGTCCCATTTACCTTTCTTAGCCAAAACGACTCCAAAGAACATAATCAGCTATGAATTTAACAGCGGATGAACCCATTGTCCAATTGCATATAACACATTTGGAAGAGTTTTTAGATTTAAACTATAACAGTTAAGTATTCAATTTAAAATCCTGTAAAACTTTTGCTTTGATACATATTCTTACATTAAAATATTCATTTGTTTGTATGCTCTCCCATCTGCTGTTTCTTCCTGTGAAGAGCATACATGGTAGAAAGCAAGTTTATCTTAATCAGTTTTGTTTTATTGCATGTTAAAGTGCACATTTATCATCATGTTGTGATACCATTAGTGAGATACAGAAAGGCTGGAAATAAATCCATGAGCAATTGTACATCTGTGCTTTGAATTTTTTCTAATATGAATCTTCCATTTAATCAGATTATTGGTACAGGGCAATAAAATATTAATGCATACAAATTTAAATTTAGCTGCAAAGCAATTCTTGGGTATATATTTTTTCTTTTTTTGACAGAACCAGGGATTGAACTCAGGGCATTGTGCTTGCCAGAGAAGCACTTATTCTACTGAGCCATTTTCCCAGTCCCATGTATTTTCTGCCACTATTACATTCTCCATTTATGTCTTCCAATGTGTGTGTGTGTGTGTGTGTGTGTGTGTGTGTGTGTGTGTGTTAGGGACTTGTTGATCTGTTGGTGTACCTCAGAAAGAATTAGTAGCAGGAATGAGGAAAAGAAAGGCAAGAGAGGAGCCAGGGAGATGGGCTCAGTGGAATAAGTGCTTCCCTGGCAAGCACAAGGGCCTGAGTTCATTTTCTGATTCTGCCAACAAAAAAAGGAAGACAAGAGGTAAGAATTGAGTTGGGACCTCTTTGCCTGATAGGCAAAGGGCCCAACAACAGTATGAGCATTTATTTATACCTTTGCAAATTTAGTGTCATGAGACATAAGGTTGCCTAGTAACTAATGGCTGAAGTGGTCCAGGTAGGATGCTTTACTCAAGGCTGAGGTATCTTGACTGCTTAATATACTGTGGCCTTTTCCTGTCCTTGGACATATGACCAACTTCCAGATTCAGCTGTACCCCAGTCTTTCCTTTTACTGTTTCATTGTGTAAACAATGGCCATTCCATTACAGCTGCAGAAGATGTTTGGACAGTTCTATATAAGATTTTTTATTTTTGATGAACTTATTCATTGAATGGAAAGATTTCAATTACAAAGTTGAAATGGTATTTGTATAGAGCAATTTAATCACATACGGTCAAATATCCTGTAACAGTAGTGACATACAAATGCAGCTGACAATTGTCAGAAGTTCTTGGTGATTTGAATCTTTTATAGTGAACATATTATGACATTATTTTCCACATTTCATGGTTATATTTTCTTCTGGATAGTGAGGACCAAGTAAAGTGAGAACTGTCTTGAGAAGAATTAACTTCCTGCTATCTAACTAGGTCTGTTGGAACCAAGTACAGTACTTCTCAGATATCTGTCAGTGTCAGCTATATGGATAGGTCACAGACTTTGCTTAACCAAGTCACTTTCATTGGAAAGCTTAAGAGATTTTTTTCCTGTGTGTGTGTAGGGGATTCTCCTTATTCAATGATACATTGTTGAACCACTTTTCTCTATGGTCACATAATCTTCTTGATCAGAAAATCAGGGACTGAATTGAGTTATAGGATGTCATGGCAGAGGGTCTCATTTCCTGAGGCCTCATTAAACTCAGAGGACTAAGGCCAGAATATTGGCTATCCTCCTAGTACATAGATCTAATTTTGGTCTCTAACCCTGAATTATTAAGCATCAAGAAGAGAAGATTGATGACATCACCCTCTAATGGAGGCAATAAGCTTAATATTACTATCTTATATGACTATCAAACAATATATATTCTAATATTTAAATCCCTACATAGTGTTAACAGACCCCAGTAATGTAAATTGACACAGAAATTTAGAAATCAAAACTATACATAACACTGCAGCATGACAATCATAATGAGATTTTGCAACATGCTTAAATTTTCATTTTGGCATAACAATACCCTGTTAACCAATCATTACTATGTAATGCATAAGAAGCTTTTTCTCAAACCTGTTGTCTTTTAATGGGATATACATTACTGGTTTGTTTGGTTTTTATTATGGCAGAGGTATGAATCTAAAAGAAAGTCTTATCATACTAAGAAATCTTTCTTTTATACTTTGGGGGAATGGTGGAACTGGAATCATGAATACATTTAATACAGAAGGTGACTAAAATAATGAATTACCATACACATGTGAAATATTTCATTTCTTGATTTAGTTTCATACCAAGAACACCTTTTATGAGGAAACCTTACTGTAATTATTTCTTAAAAATTTAATCCTTTGACCAAATTATTGGGGTGTCTCACTACAGATGATGAAGATTATTGGGGGCCTCTTACTAATGAAAAAACATTGGACTTCTTTTCAACAATTGGAATATTGTCTAATAAACTTCTTTATCTCTATGAAATTTTTGCTTAAACAAATTAATTTCTTAATGACCTGTGTATAAAACAATTGTTGATATCACTTAGTCCTGTTGGTACCTCAGGAAAAGTATGCTTTTAAATTTGCATCCCAAATTGTACAATAAACAAATGATACAAGAAAAATTGTTGAGCTAAAATAAAAAAGAGAAATAGCTCTTTAAAGAAACATATAAAATGAATGAATAACAAAGTTTACAAAGCATTAAACATCTTTAGAAAATCAGAGTACACTCAAATATATTTTTCACCAAAATGAACTAATGTAAATATTACAACTTTTAGAAATTTATAAAGATAAATTTCTAAAAACCTTGGTGGATTAAAACAACTGCAAGCAAGCTGAGACGCTGGGGGCTCAATCCCCAGGCTACAGTGCTCTTTCCCCAAGGCATGCTGAGATTGCAATTGAGACTGGGCTTGGTGGTGTGGGCCTGTAATCCCAGCTCTTGGAAGGCTGTAAACAAGTGGATTACTATGAGTCCAAACTAGTAGTTAAACCCTGAACATCCTGTAGACCCTCCCCTAAAAAAATAAAAAAAAGTGAAACAAATAAATTTATAACTATAGATAGACTAGCCCCATTTTGCTGTTTGTAAATTAATAGGTATCACTTTTCAGAAAAATTTGAAACGTCAAATAATCTTTTGACACATACTCATTATGAATCTTAAGAAATAAGAAATTTTTGTTGAGAGGCAAAATGTCAATTGTAATGGAAAGAGAACTGCTGTAGTCCCTGGAGATTCGATTCCAGGCAGAATGGCCCTACTTTTTTATTTTGTAAAAGATGTTTTATCAACTCCATTTTTGTACAAAACACATGGGGAGACCTAGCCAATCACCACACAACTGTAACCACATGAAAAGTGCTTCATCAAACTTGGTATCCAAGAACAGACCAATGTTTGTTTATGTCTACGGCATTTCCTGTAACTGCTTTTAAAAATACCATGTGTCCCCATTGATGTCTTCTGTCCAGGTGACAGTATAAGAACGGGGCAGTGGAGGGCGGGTGACAATCCTAAGCAGTTTTCTGCTGTCCCTTCTTTCCAATCAGAGATTTGTGGATGTGAGGAATCATACCGCCACCAGCTGTACTCACCTTGATGAGAGAATCCAACTCTTTATCTCTGCGGATGGCGAGCTGCAAGTGACGTGGAGTGATACGCTTAACTTTGATATCCTTTGATGCTTTCCCTGCCAGTTCCAGCATCTTGGCAGTGAAGTACTCCAGAACTGCAGCACTGTAGACGGTGACAGTGGGACCTACTCGTCTGTGGTTCGTAGTGCGCGTCTTCAGATGTCTGTGGATGTGGCCCACAGGAAACTGCAGCCCAGCCCTTTGTGAGCTCAAAAAGTCCTTGGCCTTGGTCTTGCCACTGTGTTTTCCAGCTTTGCCTCCAGCCATAGTATCAGCTGACTTTGCCTCCACTCCGCTACTTCACTCCCGCTGCCACCCCGCACTGTGGCAGTCACTCTCGCAGCACAGAATGGCTCTTTCTATCCCTCTAGGTCAGTGATCCAGTCCCTTGGTTACTGCAGACCTAGAGCTACCCTGCACAGAGACCATCCATAGTTATGTCAACAAGCCCTTTAAAATTATTCTTTCTTCACATATTAAAAGCTGACAGAGCAAAAAATCAGATCACATTTTAAGGAAAACCCAATAGAGTAATGGCAAACTACTCTTCACAAAGCATCGAGTCAAGAACAGCATGGCACAAAGTACTTCAAGTCTTGCAGGAAAAAAAAAAATCCACATGAAAAAATCTAATCTCCAATACCACACACGTGCAAATATCCTATAGTCTTACTAGTATAATAAGACAAAAGAAGAAATACAAATAGAAATGTACAAGAACAGCTAAAGACAACTGAGACAGATAGAGCAAACTGAATGACATATGCTGCAGGGTACTAAGCAGCTTTTCTTCTAGATGGTTAACAACTTAGGCTCACAGATCAAAACTGGAGAAATAGAAGAGTCTCAAGGCCAGCCAACATTTTAGCTCTAGCCTTTCAAGGTCAGCAAAGACTCAGGGCATAGGAGAACCTATACTGTAACATCATGAAACTCAATTGTGCCCCAAATTTTCTGATCAAGGAGATTATGAAGCCACAGAAGAAAGAGATTGATGATGTATAGTGTGCCTGGGGAGAGTCACATGGAGAGAAAAGTTTCTCTCAGGCTCCCATAGAGAATAAACTGGTCAAAAATTGGCCATGACTCATCCATATGGATGACACAGACAAAGGATCTACAGAATAAGGTACAGGATTACAAGATAAACCCTGAGGGGACTTCAGTGACCTCAACAAAAACAAAAGCTATATCTTTTGGTATATAAGTCTTGATGTATCTCGGTCTTAACCGTCCAGCAGGAAAGTATAAAAATGAGATATATAACGTGAGCCATAATAATAAGTTGAGCTGTAAATGGCTATAGTCAACAACTTCTCCAGATAACTCACTATTATTGTGGAATGATGCATTGTGTTGGATTGTGTCACCGAGTTCAGGCACCTAAATTAGTTTAATGACAATGGAGTGCTCATCTTTGACAGGCTAGTCAAAACAAAAGGGGGATACAAAGGAAGAACTATGATGTGTGTATGTATGAACAGTACAGTTAGGATGAATATATGATGCTTCTACATAATACTATGAGAAGCAAGATTTGCACTAATAGTTGTTGGACAAGATAATATGCTGGCTTCTAGTACTATGGATAGACAATGGAGAGGTAACAAGATAGAGGGCGTAATTGTTGAATATGTGATATAAATCAGCTGTAGAGAAATAAGATAGGTATATAGCTGCACTCTCTTCATTCACTGATTAGAGATATCTGCTATAATAATGCCTGTAAGTATAATACCATGTATGCACCTTGTATGACACCAAAACATTACAAAAACATTTTACAATGTATTGATTTGTCAAATCTGCCTTGTTAATTTGTCTTGAAACTGTCTCATTGCTATTTGTTCTTCAATAAAAATAATATAAATGAACTCAATTCACCAATTAAAAGAAATAGACTGGCAGAGTGATTTAGGAAGCAAAATCCAACAATATCCTATATACAAGAAATATAGTTAACTCACAAAGAAATTCATAGGCTGAAAAATAAAGGATGGAAAACAATACTACATGCCCCAGCACCACAGAAAATACAGAGGTAGCAAAACTGTTAGCAGATAGTCTGAATTTCAAGTCAAGAATGATCAAATGAAATAAAGAAGGCCAATTACATTGGTTAGAGGAGAAATAAAAGAGGAAGAGGTAATAGTTATAAATATGTACACATCAAATATGGAAGCACCAAACTATATAAGACAAATCTTAATGGACATGAAAAAATTTAATATCTAATATCACAATTTTAAAAGAAGACATACCCTTATCCCCAAAAGATAGGTCAAGCAGACAAAAATTAGCAAAGAAGTAGCAGAACTGAACTACAACTTGGAACAAATGAATTTAGTGAACATATACAGAGTGTTCCACACAACCATAGCTGATTACACAATTTTTTCTGCTGCACATGGGACATTTTCTAAAATAGATTACATATTAGTTAATAGGTGATGCTTAAGATTATGCACAAAACAGAAATTATCCCATGCATATTATATGACCACAGTGCAATGAAACTGGAAATAAATGACAAAAGAAATCACAAAAACCCCATAAAAACATGAAAATTTAGCAAAACCCTACTCAGCAACAGGTGAAATTAAACAATATCTGCAATTCAATGAAAATTCAAGCACAACTTATCAGAATTTATGAGTAGCAATGAAAGAATTTCTTAGAGGTAAATTTATAGCTGTGAACTCACACATTAGCAAAACAGGACAGGAATAAGTAAATACCTTAATGCTGCACCTCACACATCTAGAAAATGAATAGCAAACCAAACTCAAAGCTAAAGATGGGAGGAAATGATAAAGATTAGAGCAGAAATTAATGCAATTGAAACTAGGAAAGCAACACAAATAATTAATGAATCAAAAAGCTGGTACTTTGAAAGATTAAATAAAATTGCTAAGTCCCTAGCTAACGTCATTAAAAAGAGGAAAGAAAAAAACCTCAAATTGAAGCAAGAAGGAATATGAAAAGTGTGAAATTACCACAGATGCTATGGAAACTTGGATCATCAATAGCTATTTTGAGAATCTTCTCTCTTATGAATCAAAGACACAGAAGAAATGGACATGTTCCTACAAAGGTAAAAATTACCAAAGCTAAATCAAGAACATGTAAGAACTCTCAATAATCCAATAACAGCCAATGAAATTAAAACAATAATAATAAACCTACCAACAAAGAAAAGTCCAGGTCCTGATGGATTCACAGAGAATTCTACATGAAATTTACAGAAGATAGAGTCCCAATATTCCTCAAACTCTTCAATGATATTGAAATGGTTATACACCATGAACAGGTAGAATTCATCCCAGAGATACAAGAATGGTACAACATATGCAGATCTATAAATGTAATACCCTATATCAATAGAGCCAAATCCAAAACCACATGATCATCTTAACTGATGCAGAAAAGGCTTTTGACAAAGTCCAACACTCATTGATGTTCAAAGTTCTACAGAAAACTGAATAGATGGCCTCTAACTCAAACTGATAAAAGGCATATATGACGATTCAACTATGAACATAGTTCTAAGTGGGGAAAAACTGAAATCTTTTATGCTCAGATCAGGTAAAAGACAAGGAGGATGTCCTCTATCACCACTCCAATGTAGTGCTGGAATCATTAGTTAGATCCATTAGGCAAGAGAGAGAAATAAAAGGAATAAGAATAGGTAAAGAAGAATTTAAGCTATCATTATTTTCAGATGATATGATGTTTTACTTGGAAGACCAAAAAAACTCCACCAAGAAACTACTAGAATGCACAAGTTCAGTAGTGTAGCAGGATACAAAGTCAATACCCAGAATTCAATAGCATTCCTCTACACAGATAACAAACACAGTGAGAGAGAAATTAGAGAAATAATACCTTTTAAAAGAGTTCACAAACAATGAAATACTTAGGAATTAATTTAACTAATGAAGTAAAAGATCTATTCAGTAAAAATTACAGTACTCTGAAAAAAGATATTGTAGAGGATTTCAGAAAATGGAAAGATATTCCTTGCTCCTGGATAGGGAGAACCAACATTGTGAAGATGGCCATACCACCAATATCATTATGCATATTTAATGCAATATTTACAAAAAAGCACCAGCATACCTCACAGTCCCAGAGCAATCATTCCTAAAACTTATTTGGAACCAGAAACGACCTAGAATAGCAAAGGCAGTCCTGAGCAACAAAGGCAAAGAAGGCAGCATTACAATTCCTGACTTGTAATCATACTACAAAGCTACTGTGATTAAATCAGCATGGTACTGAAAAAAATAGACCTTATGATCAATGGAATAGATTAGAAGATGCAGATGTAACTAAAACACACTTAGCCATCTTATCTTCAACAAAGGGGCCAGGCATGCTTACTAGAAGGAAGGTAGCCTCTTTAACAGATTGTGCTAGAAAAACTGGCTCTCCATATGCCCACAACAGAAACTTGACCCAGGTCTATCACCATTCACTGAACTAAAGTAAAAGTGGATTAAAGACCTTGCAGCAGTCTACATTCCCATGAGGAGTAGAGAAACACTAAATCTCCTGGAAGAGTAACTAGGTAGATATCTTGAAGACATAGGGGTAGGCAAACAGTCATGAACAAAAATAAAACTGCAAGGCAAATACTTGAAAGAATGAACAACTGGGACCTCTTATTATTGAGTTTTTGCACATCAAAAGAAATTTCCAACAGAGTAAAAAGACAACCACCAAATTTGGAAAAGATTTGAACTAATAAGTACTCAGTCAAAGTTCTTCTACAAAGAATTTATAAAGAGTCAAAAAACATCAGTGCCCCAGAATTTAAAGATGAACACACACTTCTCTGAAGAAGAAATACAGGAAACATATAAATAAAACTCTTCCACATCATTAGCCATTTGTGAAACAAAAATCAAAATAACACTGAGATATCATCTCATCCCAGAAAGAATGGCTATTATAAAGAAATCAACCAACACCTAATTTTGGAGAGGCTGTGGGGAGAAAGGAACCATTCTCTACTCCTCATGGGAATGTAGACTTCTGCAAGCATTATGGAAATCAGCGTGGAGACTCCTCCATAACCTCAGACTGGAAATCCCATTCAATTCAGCTAACCCCCTTCTTGGAATTTTCCCAAAAGAATTGAAAACATCATTTCATAGTGATACATGTACACCTATGTTTATAGCAGCACAATTTGTGATAGACAAACCTTGGAAACAACGAAAATGCCTGTTGCCTGAGTAATGGATGAAAAAGATGTGGTGCTTTCATTCAATGGAGTATTACTCAGGTATAATAAAACATAAATTTCAAACCATCATAATTGAAATAAACCAGGTCCACATGTATAAATATATTATCTCCATAATGTAAGATCTCAGAAGTAGAAATAACTATTGAAAGGTATAACACAGTTAAATGGTAATGAGGTAGTGAGAAATTAATGTATAAACAACAAAGAGAGAGAAAGATAAAAGTTAGGAAATATGGCAGAGGCAAAACCATACATTTATTGAAACAAGATGGTAAAGGCAATGGTCCTAAGAATCTTCATCAGGTTTCTGAAAATAGCAGACAGTGGGTAGAATTCTCACCCTGAGTAACTCTATATGTTGACGTCTGTGAAGTAAGTAACTACACTGAGGATAGCAATGTGTAATACTAAAACCACACGTGAAAAACCTGTCATTTTGGTAGCCTAAATGCATACTGCTTCTAATACCAATTACTGCTCCCCTCTCTTTAAAGTAATTTTTTTGCATGTTAGGGAAAGATCTACAGGATTCACGGTCTCATTAGTAGATCAGACTCATAGAGATCCACCTTTTTAAAGCCTCAAGAGAGCTACACGGGGGAGGGGGGTGGAGATGGCTCAGTGGAATAAGTGCTGGCAAGGACAAGGGCCTGAGTTCAATCTCTGGTTTTGCCAGATAGAGAGAGAGAGAGAGAGAGAGAGAGAGAGAGAGAGAGAGAGAGAGAGAGAGAGAGAGAGAGAGAGAGAGCAAGCACTGGAATTACATGCATGTGACACGACACCCAGTCTCAATGTTGTCTTAGTATGTCCCTGGGGCATGGCCCACAGAGCAGGCCTGGAGATCAAACTCCCAGACCCTGAGCCTACTTGCAGGAGCTTTAATCTGCTGATCTAATTGCGTGGGCCTTTAGTAACTTTTTTAAAAATGTTGATAAGGGGCTAGAGAGATAGCTCATTAGAATAAGCACTTGCCTGGCAAGTGCAGGGTCCTGAATTCAATCCCCGGTACCAAAAAAAAAAAAAAAAAAAAGATAAAAGAAAACAAGAGACAAAAAATGAAAGTCATAGTTGTCCTGCTACAATGTTGTACATGGTTTGAATTCTAAATTTCTGTGTAAAAATGTGTCACTGATTTTTTTTCACATTCTATAGGGATTGAAATTTTAGAATATGGTTGCTGGAAAATATCAGTTCCATGTTGTGTGTAAGTTGTTTGATATTCAAGCAGATAATTATATTAAGCTGAAATTTCTCTGTTACAGGGTAATAATATCATTAAGCTTCTCTTCTGCTTAACAACTTAACTTTGCAGACCAAAAATTGGAGAAGTAGACAGGCTACAAGGATGCAAATTTTTGGCTCTAGCACTTCAAGGCCAGTGAAGACTCAGTATGTAACACAACCTGTAGTGTAATGTCCTATAACACAGTAGTATCTCAAATTTTCTGATCAAGAAGATTATGGATCCACAGAGGAAAGTGATTGATGATGTATAGTGGGCCAAGGGAGAGTGATCTAGACAGAAAAAATTTCTCTCAGGATTTCACAGAGTGTAAATTGCTCAAAGAATGGTGATGACTCATCCACATGGCTGACACTGACAAAAGATCCACAAAGTGCTGTGCATGGTTCCAGTGTTAATCCTGAGGGGACTTGACTGGCCTTGTCAGATACAAAAGTTACATTTTAAATTATATAAGTCTTAATTAACTTGGTCTTAACCATCCAGCCAAAAATTATAACCATGTAATATAAAAAGCAATGTCATAGTAACATGCTGTGTTATACTTTATATTTCTTATGATGTCAGTGAAGTCCCCTCAGGGTTTATCTTGTAGTCTTGTACATTATTCTGTAGATCCTCTGTCTGTGTCATCCATGTGGATAAGTCATGGCCAATGCTTGACCAGTTTGCTCTCTGTGAGAGCCTGAGAGAAAGTTTTCCCTCCATGTGACTCTCCCCAGGCACACTATAGAACTTCAGTCTCTTTCCTCTGTGGCTCCATAATCTCCTTGTTCAGAAAATTTGGAGCTCACCTGAGTTTCATGATGTTGCAGTACAGGTTCTCCTACGTCCTGAGTCTTCGCTGACCTTGAAAGGCTAGGGCCAAAATGTTGGCAGGCCTTGTGGCTCTTCTATTTCTCCAGTTTTGATCTGCGAACTTAGGTTGTTAACCCTCCAGAAGAAAAACTGATTAGTATCCTGCAGCATATGCCATTCACTTTGCCTTATCAGACTCAATTGATTTTAGTTGTTATTGTATGTTTCCGTTTGTATTGCTGCTTTTCACTTCTCATACTAGGGAGACTATACGATATTTACACATGTGTGTCTGGTTTATTTCACTTATGAGTATATGTTCAAGTGACATCCACTTCAGTATAAATGCTTCAAACTTATCATTCTTAACAACTGAGTAATACTCCATTATATAGAAATACCACATCTTTTTCAACCATTTCTCATGTGATGGACATCTAAGTCTTGCTCTATCTAGGTCTTAACCATCCAGCAGAAAAGTATAAAAATGAAGTATACATTGCAGGGCCATAATATTAAGTTGAGCTATAAATGGCTATGGTTGACTACTTCTTCAGATAACTCACTATTGTTGTGGAATGCTGGACTGTGTTGGATTGTGTTGTGGAGTTCAAGCATCTAAGTTAGTTGAATGATAATGGAGTGCCCATCTCTGACAGGTGTAGACAAAGGAAGGGGTATAGAATGGAAGAATCATGATGTGTGTGTATGGACAGTACAGTTGGGATTGATAATGCTGTGCTTCTACATAATTCTATGAGGGGCAAGATTTGCACTAATTGTGGTTGGACAGGATATTATGTCAGCTTCTAGTACTATGGACAACCGCTAGGAAAATAACAAGGTAGAAAGTATTAATTATTGAATCTTTGATGTAATTCAGGTATAAAAAATAAGATGCGCAAACAGCTACAGTATCTTAATTTACAGATAAGAGACATGAGGTATAATAATGTCTGTAAGTATAATATCATGTATACACCTTTTATGATACCAAAAACAGTTTGCAATGTATTAATTTATGAAATCTATCTTGTCAAGGTATCTTAAAACTGTCTCATCGATATTTGTACTTCAATAAAACAAAAGTAAAATAAAAAAAAGCAGCTATAAATAAAAAGCAAAAAAAAAAAACATGCTGTATTGTAAAAAGCTCAAATCAACCATTTCTGACAGTTTCCAGTTTTGCAAATTATCCACTACTATTATGGACTGTTGGACTATATTGGGTTATTTTGCTGAATTCAAGTACCTACAACCTTTATACTGGTCTCAAGTATGAAAAGATCTTTTAAAATCCTCTCCAAATACCGCAGTGGAACAGCCTTCTGGAAAAACAAAACAGAAAAGGGTGATATGTTGGGAGCCATGGAGCCAGGAAATCAAATACATATATGTGGGAGTTTACCCAGTTTCTACATCCAAAAAGTTACCTCATTCCTGAGATGAACATCCTGTCTAGTTAAGGTTTGCTACCACTTGCTAAGAAAACTAGTGTCAAGTGTTACTGACGTCATAAAAGCATAAATAGAAGACAGTTTTGTTGTGAAAAAAGGAGGGGAAGGAAAATTAAAATATGTATATATGTATACACAAAGGGAGGGTAGACATACAGCTACTTTCAGTTCACTGAGAATAAAAGTTTGTAGTAATATTGTTTAGACAAGATATCATGTCTGTATCTTGTCCTCTGAATAATTACTACTATAAAGACAACAATATGTAATGTATTAATTGTTATAAATGTCCTGCTAAACTTTTTGAAACTGTTTCATAATTATTTTCTCTTTTTCCCAGTAAAGTGAATAAAAATTATAAAAAATTAATAAAATGATGAATTATTAACTATAATAGTACATCATCCTCTAAGAAGATAAAGTGTTCTTTATTAAATTTTCAAAAAGATAAAATAGTGCTCCATGCTTAGCCCTTCATGGTTGTCTTAAGGTACAGTACACACAGGAACTGATAAACAACAAACATTTTTATATCAATCTATACACATCTGTAGTTCTTGAGACTATCCAGTTTTTAACTAAATGTAGTTTTTTCTTTTTTGGGTTCACTTAAGCATATTTATCTTCTTAAACTCATTTTTATATATATTTTATAGATCAGTAAACCTCCATGCACCATACTTTAAGCCTGTTATTGTTTATATAGCACTGCTGTGCTATTGACCAGCCAATCCATTCCCCCACTCTGTGGCACACAGAATTTTGGGTGAACATCCACTCTCTGACCAAATCTCCTTTCGGGGAAACTCCATTACAGGCACCAAAATATTGGGACTCATTTGTCTCTCAGTGGCCCCTTGCATAAAACAACAGGGGGCTGTAGGAAATGGAGACAAGACCTAATACCTGGGTTCAGGAGAAGGCCTTTTTGCCTGATGGGCAGAGGACCCAACAACAACAGTAGGAGCATTTATTCATACCTTTGCAAAGTTGGCATCATGACACATGAGGTTGCCTAGTGATTAATGACTGAAATTGCCAAGACCAGGTACTTTTCTCAAGACTGAGGTAGCTTGACTTCTGTAGGCACTGTGGCCTTGGCCTTCCCTCACCCGTAAGACCAATTTCCAGCTTCTGTCATTCTCAACACCTGTGTGTGTTTTAAAATAGGCCTTTTAAGGCAGTTCTAGCTTTAGAGAAAAACTATGTAGAAGTTATATAGATTTTCTATAAGCCATGTGGAAGGAACATGAATGTCTCATACATCATAGGTCAGGACTCATGGATATCTCCTTTCATTTGCAACATCCTCCAACAGAATGATACTCTTGTCACAACAGAGGAATCTGCACTGGGAAAAAAATCATTATGTTTCAGAAATAGTCCAGAGTTTACGTTAGAATTTGTTCTCATATCCTAAGGGTTTGAACAAAAGATGTGTAATGATGTGCACCCATCATTTCAGAACCGTACAGAATATTTTCACCTCTCTGTTCCTTCAGCTCATCTTCACTCAACCTTTGTAACAAGGTTGTAACCTTTTTATTGTGTCCATATTGGTATCTATTCCAGGATGTCTTGTGGTTGGAATCATGCAGCCTTTTCAGATAGGCTGCTTTCATGAACTAACGTTTAATCTACTCTGTGTCATTCAGCATTGATAGCGCGTCACTTTATAGCTTTAAAATTTCAATTGTTGGACATACTAGAGTTTATTTACACATTCATCAATTAAAAATCATCTTGGTGGTGACCACATCACAGTATCTATAAAGATTATACACAAAAAAGAAAACTTTATGTATTCGTTTTTGTGGAAGTTTTAGCTTTCTTTAGATAAATATCGAAGAGTGAAACTGCTAGATTATATGAGGTCATGTTTAGTTTCATAAGAAAACACTGAACAATTTTTCAGGATGGTGGTATCATTTTACATTCTGACTAGCAGTGAATGGAATTTTCTACCCTTCCACATTCTCATCAATATTTCATGTAGTGTTTCAGGTTTTTAATAGTAGCATGTGTGTAGTGGTATTTTGATATTGTCTTACTCTGGAATTTCCCAATGACATATGATATAGAACAGTTACTTATATTTGTTTGCCATCTAAATAACTTTTATTGTAATTGGCTGTTAAAGTGTTAGCATATTTATTAATTAGATTGTTTATTTATTTATTTATTTGTATTTCACAGAAGGGTCTACAGAGTGTTCAGGGTCTCACTACTAGATGGTACTCATAGCGATCCTCCTTTTAGAGCCTCCCAAGAGCCGGGATTATAGGTATGCGCCCCACCCCCAGTCTCAGTTCCCATCTCAGCGTGCCTCCGGAGCTGGGCCAGCATGGCAGGCCTGGGGACTAAACACCCATCCCCTATAGATTGTGTTTTTAACTTTAAAGTTTTTAAAAGTACATTCTGTATAGCCACCTTTTGTGAAATGTATTTTGTAAAACATTTTACCTTGTTTTGTGTCTTGCTCCCTCACTCTCTTGATACTTTCTTTCACAGAACAGAACTCTTTAGTTTTCTCAAATCCAAAGTGTTACTTTTTGCCAGCTTTGAAATCCAGCTATGTCAGTTCTGCATTTCATCCTCATCTTTTAGAACTAAGATGGCTGTTCTGACTGACTCAGTTGCCTCTCCATATAAAATTTATGATCAGGTTGTCAACGTCCACTAATTAAATGGTGGAGGGTTATTTGAAATTGCAACCAATATCTATTTCCTACAGCTAAATGTCTTCTTGTCATAATAAATATTTTCAAATGTGACACATTTTATTATTTGAGGGAAATTAATATTAGTCCTCAGAATTTACTAAATTATCTCATCAGGAAGTTATATAAAAGTATATTTAAATATAAAACATTTAGATCCTTTATTTTTATAGCCATTTATGGAACCATAAAACCAAATTTCACATTCAATATAAATATGGCTCTAAAATCAATAGAATGAATTATTAATGAGTTATGGTTATGCTAATTTTGGCTTAGAGCCCAAAATATAAAAGGAAATTTTAAGTTTACTCCATATATGTTTCTTAATTTTGTTATTGTTAATCAAAGGACTTCCCATGGGATTAATTACTTCAGAACTCATTTGCCTGTTAACATTAAGTGATCTCATTATTAACGAGGTGGTTTTCAGTATCCTCATTTTTTTTGAAGTTTTAAATGTAACAATATTATTGCTTATTGTTGAAAGTCGTGTTAAAAATCTAATACGTTAAAACTGAAATGCAGAATATTTTAAGGTATTTTCAGTCTTCCATTCAAATTTTATAAAGAAAGACATTATTCTTTGAATTTGATAAAACTCATTAAAATCTTATTAATACCTCTAACTTACCTTACAGAGATATAAAAGACATGTTTTATAAAGGGAAATTCTTAAGTAAATCTAACAAAAATTAACTTTTATCATTGTTCAATACTTTTTTAATACAATTTGTTATAAATCTTATATAATTTGATATATTTTTATATAATTACATTACACCTATTAGAGAGCAGTAAGATTACATTGTCACAGAGCACTACAAATGTACAGGGATAGCTAGGACCCCTCAACCAATAAAATACTTAATCTACTGAAATATAATAGATACATTGATTACTTAATGCTAAACACCTATTTTTAAAGAATATCATTTTACCTCAGGATTAGGCTCATAAATCATATTGCAATAGACTGAAGCTGAAGTCTTGCATCAACACCTTTATTGCTTAATGGAGAAAAAAAATCTAAGATTTTATTTTATGAAATGTTTCTTATTTGGATATTTTTAAACTAATGTAATGCATAGTAATTTCATTTGTCCATACCAGTGACTAACAATAAGTCTAAATCTAACATTACCTAATCATAGCCACGGCAGTGAACTTGTAGCCTAAAGTAAAGTCCCCTAACTGCTACTACACTAACCCTAAACTTGACCATATCCAGCAATAACTGTAACTACAAATCTAATCTTAGCATTAGCAGTAGAAATGGTGCTAACTCTAGTGGTATACCTATCACTAGCCCTACAACTAATCATATTCCTAGATTTAGCCATTGCTCTAACCCTCATCCTGATGCTAACATTAAATTTAGATATAACCCTAACTCTAATGTCACTGCTACCTCAAACACTAACCGTAGCTTTATCCTAGCCATAATTTTATCACAGTAACCTTACCCATCAACTTAATCATAGACTGAGATCTACTCCTAGGGTTAGCCTAGATATAGCTCTAACCATCAGCCTAACCCTAACCCTAACCCTAACTAGAACTCCAACATGCCCTAAAATGACTGTATTGCTAGCTGAATCCACTGACCAAGTACTAAAATGGATTCTGATAGTAATGCTAAATATTAATCCTAAAACTCATTCTAACCCTAACGCTAATGTGAAACCACAACAAATATCTTCATACCTTCAACATACACCTAACCCTAACCTTAATCCAAATCTAATAATAAAACTAAACCTAACCCTAATCCATAACCTATAACTGTAATCCAAACAGGGGTCTAGACCAAATCCTAACACTAATTTTAACCATAAAGCTTGCTGTAGCCCTAACTGTAATCCTGACTACACCTATAAAGCTGTATCATCTTAAATATTTTATTATTTTTAATGGCCATTACCCTAATGTTAACCCTAACCATAGCACTAGAAAACATGAAATACTATTTTTGTATATGAAGTAGAACTTGTTTCTGGATTCTGCATTTTATTCTACTGTTTTTGATTAAAATCCTTCAAGATATTTCATTTCATGATACTAAAATGAATTATTTTCACAATTTTTACTTTTCATATTGTTCACTTAGTGTACAGAAATGTAACTAACATTTCTGTGTTGAGATTTCACCTTGATATTTCACTGAAATTTTTAAATGTAACAGTTCTATAGGTTTTAAGATTTTCTTCATACAAAATCATATAATCTATTATAGAAATAATTTTATATATTTCCTTATAATTTACATGTCTTTCATTTATTTTTCTTGTACCAGTATAACAGAAATGTTGAAAACAAGAACACTTGATTTCCAGGATTTAGCTGTAACGACTCGCACTGCTATAACCATGGGTGCACATGTACTGCTGTGCTATGAGGCTTTCAGTTATTCTGGAAAAACAGTGCTTTAAGTTTCTCTTTTTTTGTATTCTAACTAAAGTTTTGCCCATTTCATTGATGTTTGTGAAGAAATGGCTTTGTTATGCTTGAGTTTTCTTCATTAACTTTATTCTCCATTTACTTATCTATGCTCTAATATTTATTATTTCCTTTCTTCTTCTGCCATTGGATTAAATTTCTTCTTCTTTGGCCTTTTCCTGAAGTTAAAATGAACAACACCGTGTTTAATATATTTTGATATCTTCTTTGTCACATTTATATGTCTCCAAATATTTTCCAATTCTTTATGTGTTTCCTCCTTTGCTTAATTGCTTACAAGTTAGTTTTGTAAAACTTGTGAATTTTCCAATTTCCCTTAGTTATTTGTTCCTAATTCAATGCAATTATGGTGGAGAACATGTTTTCTGTGCTAGTGCATAGACGTCTTTTCTTTCTTCCAAACTTTGAGTTAAACTGTATTTTGTATGAGATTAGCCGTCACTTCTGTTCTGCATGAATTATTCTTTACATGAACTATATTTTCACTTTCAAGTCAGGTAGAGCAGAGGAAAAATACTTTTGCATCACTGAAGAAAGTGCAGTTTCAATGGTTACAGCTTCTTTCAGCTTCTGAGATCAGAAGGACCAGGTAGTGATTAAAAATCTTCCAAATTCAGCACTTTTGAGGTACAGCAAGAGAGGTTGCCATGAGTACCAACACCAGCGTGCACTACATAGGACGCTGAAATCCAGCTTAAACTACATAGTGATACCCTGTCTCAAGACAAAACAAAAACCAACCAAAAACAAACAAACCAAAATTTTCTCAAGCCAATCTTTATCTTTGTTCTTCCATGTTTATTTATTCTTTGAGGAAATTCTTGAACATCTTCCTTGGAAGCCATATAGAAGTCACACAAGATAATGCCGTTACCAAACTATATTTTGTCCTATTTTCCAAAGAAACATTGCTAGATTGGTCATGTCCAATTTCTCAGTTTCTTGCTCACTTGAAGAAAGAAAATTCAAAAAATGTGTAGGAGTAAATATACTAGTAAATGATGACTGTTCTGTGAAGTATAGTGACTAGGGATATATACATAGTGTTATTTATTTTATTCAAATAATTGATAATCTAACTCTTAAAAATATTATTATTGTTGTTGTTACTGTTTTGTTACAGGGAATTGAACTTTAGACCTCACACCAGCTAGGCAGGTGCTATGCAGCTGAGCTGTATCCCGAGGTTCAGTAATTATTTCTTATGACCTTGAAAAAATTTGCATTAAAACTTCATACACAGGGCCAGCCAAATAGCTCAGCAGATTAAAGCACCTGCAAGCAGATATGGGTCCAGGGGTTTGATCTCCCAGCCTGCTGGTCCAGCCTTGCCCTTGAGCACATCGAAACGGTGATTCAGACTGGGCATGGTGGTGCACACCTACAATCCCAGCATTTGGGAGGCTGCAAACAGGTGGATCACTGTAAATTCGATCCACTAGTGAGATGTTGAACACCTTGTGGACCCTTCCCTAAAATACAAAAAAATAAAATAAAATTTCATACACAAATAAACCACCCATAATCATTATTTTATTTGAAAGCAAAACACACAAACTCATACAAATGTGTAGGGACTCATTGGTCTCTTAGTGATTCCCGAAAGAAAACAGTGAAGGGAGTTAGAAAATAAGAACAAGAGAAAATGGCTGGAGTCAGGCAGAGGCCTATTTGCCTGAGGAGCAAAGCAGCAGAACAACCACAGTGGAAGTTTTCCAAACATTTGCAAAGTTCGTATCACAAGACATAAGGTTTGACTAATGGTTGAAGTTGTCCGTTCAGGATGCTTTTCTCAACTGTGGAAGCTTGACTAGCCCTCACACATAGGACCAATGTCCAGTTTCAGCAGTTCCCAACATAAATGATTATAAGATAATATGGAAATCTCTACAGTGTGTATTTATGAAGTGGAAAGCACTAATTGGCCATAAGAAGCAGAGCAAAATAATGAATTGTACTTTAATATTCAAACACCAGCCCTTTCCTCAGGAAGGTAAAAAGTTTTCCAGTTTTGATAGTTTATAGGTCAGGTGAAAAAAACACTTCTGTGATAAGAGATGTAGTTTTCATTATCTTTAATCTCACTAGAATTTGATTGGTTGTGTAGAGAAAATCGACTCATTTCTTTCATTTGTTTTTTTGTTCATGAAAGTGTATGAGAGAAATTGATCTGGGTAATGAAGAATAAGGATCATCAATTAGCCACAGGCCTGCTCTCAAAGGCTGTATGTTCCTGTATAAGTACCTAAGAAAGAAAAAAGCACAAGTTCATGTATTTGTTATAATGTTTATAACCTTTTAAAATTTGAACAAGTTGTATATATCACATTTGAACTTCAATCCTAGGGACTGTTAATTGCAGAAACTGAAATGTTGTACTTCAGTAACTGTCAATAAGGCAGGAAGACCAATTTTATGAGCAATTACTAATGAGGTTATTTTTCATAAATTCGTACATCTGGTAATGACCGTGATGGGCTCTTATTTACAAGACATTGTGCATGAAATTAAAAGTATTCAAGATGCATGAATTGGCTAAGATATTTTAAAGGTTCACTCATAATCACATCCTTGGTGTATAAAAATAAATCCAACCTTGTACACATTGCCTTTAGACAGATGGCCAAAGATTAGGATTTTATCTCTTCTTGAAAAGCTGTTTCTAGTTGTCTGGTGCCAAAAATAATGCTTTTCTTGCCTAAATTTACACATGCCTTCTTTGAACAAATATTTAATAAAATGTAGTTATCAAGAGCAAATGAAAGGGAGATAAGAGAGAGTACTGAGATAAATTTTGTTGAAATGAGGAGGGCATCAAGAAATGGATGGAAAGGGAGGGTGGAGAAGTGGCAGAGAGAAATGAGATGTGTTCTGTATGTATACAAGGTCTCCCCAAGGACTGTACTAATTATGTAATGAAAAATGTACTAATTGAAAAGTAAAAGTTATTGTGTAGATATCAGATTATGTAGAAGTTTACTTGAGTAGTTAAAATAGTTTTTGAAATTTCTCAGTAGAAAATGTTCAATAAATATTTCAAAAATAAATAAGTCTTTAAATTTGTGGCAGAATTTAAACTAAACTGGGGCCAGGGAGATGGCTCAGGAGAAGAAGCACTTGCCTGGGAAGCCCAAGACCCTAAAATCAGCCCCCAGTTTCACCAGAAAAAATACATATATGTTTTTATACAATGCAAAAAGGAGATTACAGTATAGTATTAAACCCCCATCTCTTTGTAACTGTCAGTAACTACCATGAAACAAAGAAGTATAAGACTGCATATCAAAAGTCAAATTCAAAAAAGTGGTGAAATATTTTATAGCAATGTAATACTAGATAATTGCTAAAATAACAACAATGTAAGTTGAAAGGTAGTAGTATTGTGCACTTTGAGTGCTTTCTAAGTAAATTATACTTTATTAGCGACAACAATAAATAGAGGCAGTGGAACATTTGGAAATGTGTGAAAAGATTAGGTGTGGAAAGAGAGGGTTAGGAAACTACCGGGAGTAATTGGGAAATAAACAAGTGTCAGGTCTTCTACAGTTTGCATGGTCATTAAGTTGCCTTTCATACTAAGTAAATAGCAGATCATTGCCAGATTTGAGCAGGAATTTGATGCTACCTCAAATGAGGATGAGGAAGATAAGCATCTTCTCTAGGAAGGTAGGCAAGGAGCAGTGGTAAAGGCTGTGCACTGTGTGAGTGTGTAATGAAGGGAAAATGTGATCCTTGACACCCAATTGCTTTGCAATGTGTCAAATTTGCCAAAGGATGCATTTTAACCAAAAATTTTGCCCTTGTGTTTGCCATTTGTTTGATATTCTTTGCACAAGGTAAAAAATGTTGGTTTTGTTTGTTCTGTGGATTGTTATCTTTTTCAGCCAGAGCAATTTCTTTCATACTCCTTGTTTTTTTTAATTTTTCATGTCTCCTAGAACCAATTAACAATGAGTACTATGGTAGGATTGCAAGCATTTAGATAAAAAAAAAGAAGAAGAAAAAGAAAGAAAGCTTGTTTTTGGAGTGATATAGAAAATGAAAAAATTGTAGATTGGGCAAAAGGAAAAATACTGGACTCACTATTTTGTACCATTGGAGACAATACAAATTTGTCATTTGGGGGATATACTTTTATGTGAAGCTGTTAGAATTAGATGCCAAAGGTGAGAAAAAGAACATAAAGAAGCATGAAAAACCACACTGAGAAATGATGCCTTAAGTCATTCGGCTCAATAATTCTGCTGAAAAAATGCACAGAAACTTTAAAGCAAGCTATATACAAAGAGAATATTACTCAGTGGAACTGTAGACCAATATCTAGGGAAGAAGAGAAATGCAGAGCAATAGTGATTAATTTTTGCAATAAGTTTTAATAAATAAAAAACACATGTGAAATATAGAGGAAAAAGTAGATAGATAGATAGATAGATAGATAGATAGATAGATAGATAGATAGATAGATAGATGATAGAAGAGAGATTCCATTACCTATAATGTATCCAAAAATATATCTTGACTTAATACAATGATCTTATATGCTTTTATGCTCTATTAGTTGTGTCTTTATCTATCTCTGATAATTAACTTTATAACATCTAATAAGATCAATACAAGGTCTAATAAATGAATCTTATACTGGAAAAAATAAAAGATAGGTATACGGAGGGTGGGAAATAATGCATGTTATCTATGTATCAATAACATGCCATTAATGTAATCATTATGAACTTTGATTAATAAAAATTTAAAAAAGCAAACAAAGCCCAATTGGATGAAAGGCTATCTTATTTGGCAAGCACGGGGTCCTGAGTTCTATCGCTGGGATGGCAAAAAGGAAAAGAAAAGAAGAAAAGAAAAGAAAAGAAAAGAAAAGAAAAGAAAAGAAAAGAAAAGAAAAGAAAAGAAAAGAAAAGAAAAGAAAAGAAAAGAAAAGAAAAACAGGCTATCCATATAACTCCTGCCCCAAACCATGCACATGCTCCACATTGTCAATATCTCACATAAAAGTGGCCTACTTTTTTCAACTTGTTAAACCTAGATTAACTCATTATTATTGCCCAAGTCCATACTTTACATCAGGGTATACTTTTTGGGATAATCTATGGTTATAGACAACAATGACGTGTGTCCGACACTACCATACAATACAGAGTAGTTTCACTGCCCTAAGATTATCTGTATTTCCCCTATCTACCCACTCTGCATATTATACTGCAGTTCCTGGTGACTACTGATGCTTTCATTGTCTCCATACTTTTGCCTTTTCTAGAATGTCATATGGTTGGAATCATGAAATTCCTAGCATTTTCAGGCTGCTTTTTCACTCAGCAAAATGTATTTAAGCTTACTCCATGTCTTTGGGTATAGAAAATTCCTCTCTCTCTCTCTCTCTCTCTCTCTCTCTCTCTCTCTCTCTCTCTTATCTTTTTTTGTACATATTTTAGAGAAACGGTCTTGGTACACACTTCATGCTGGCCTTGAGCATACTTTGTAGCCCAGACTGGTCTCAGACTCATAATGATCCTCCTGCCTCAGTCTCCTTACTTCTGCGATTATAGGTGTGTGCCACTATGTCTGTCCTCCTTTATTTCTTGCAGTGAATACTTTTCCATTGTTTGGATGAATTGAAGTTCATTTATATACCCTACTAGTGCAGTTATTTTGTTTAGTTACAATTTTCTACAATTATGATTAAAGGTGCTATAAATACCTATGTACATGTTTTTTGCATGGACATATTTTTTTTTTTTTTGTCTTTTTGAGACAGGGTCTCACTATACAGTTCAGGCTGGCCTTAAGCTCACTTTGTAGCTCAGGCTGGTGTCGAACTCCCAACAAGCCTCCTGCCTCAGCCTCCCGAGTGCTGGGATTACAGGCATACGCCACCATGCCTGGCTAAACATTTTTTTTTTTTTTTTTTGCAGAACCAGGGATTGAACTCAGGCCCTTGCACCTGCCAGGGAAGCACTTATTCCACTGAGCCATCTCCCCAGCCCCCATATGTTTTAATTATATTGGTTATATATGAAAGAATACAGTTAGTGCATCTCATGGTAAGAATTTATTTGTTTTTATAAGGTGCTTCCAAACTGTTTCTCAAAGTAACTACCTCATTTTGAATTTCTACTAGTAATGAATGAGAATGGAGATTCTTTCGATCATTACATAGTATTTGTGTCTCAAATTAAAATACTGTATCACATACATTTGCACAATTAAAATTATAACTATTAAAAACTGAAGTACTTTTCTGAGACAGTATATTTGGGTTTAGTTTCATATTTGTACATATAGACAACAATGACCTGTGTCCGACACTACCATACCATACAGAGTAGTTTCACTGTCAGAGTGCATGCACTCTGGAAAATCTGTTCTTTATTCATTTTGATGAAAAAATAGCAATGAAACAGTTTCAAAAATGTTAGTAAGACAGTTATAATAATTAATCATCGCATATTGTTGTCTTCATAACAGTTATTCATAGTGCAAGATACAGACATGATGTCTTCTCTAGACAATATTAGTACAGACCTTTCTTCTTATAGAACTAATAGAAGATATCTGTATATCTATACTAACTTATATATATATATATATATATATATATATACATACATATATATATATATATATTTCACTACAAGATGATCCTTCATTTTTGTTCCTCTTTTTTGTTTTGCTTTGCCAGAGATGAGTGTTCTGTTGTGGCTAGAGAAACTGTATTTGGAGAACTTTTTAAAGGACCTTTTCATACTTGATGCCAGTTCAACTGTTGTAGGTACTTGAATTCAGCAAAATATCCCGATATAGTCCAATAGTCTGTAATAGTAGTGGATTGTCAGCAGAACTGGTAAATGTCTGAAGTTGTCTTCAGCATTTTACAGCTCAATCTGATACAGCTCAGAATATTAATATGGCATTACTTTCTATACCTCATGGTTATACTTTTCTACTGAATGGTTAAGACTAAGTTTTAAAGCAAGACCTACCTGTTCATAACTTGTACAGTTAGTCTCTAGGTGCACAGTGTTTACCAGTGTAGTTGGATTAATGTCTAACATACCATTTTCTTTGATGTCTTTATCAGTATTTTTCTTACTTTCTTTATGCATTTGTTGTTTTGATTCAATATTTAACATGAATCTATTTATCTCCTTTTCTAGCACATTAATTTATGATACTATCATAGAAAGTATAAAATTAACATGTTTATTAAATGTGTTCAACACAAGATTAACTGGTTGAATTGACACCTGTGTGAGCTATGCACAGAATGATCAGTATGTACACAAATGAACTACCTGAATAGCAATGGGGTAAACTGTGAAGTTGTTGAATACTTTTTCTTTAGTGGTTACCCTAAAAAATGCAATTTACATTTACAAGTAATCCAAGACTACTTGCAGATAACACTATTCCACTTCATGTGGTGTTAGTGATTTTTTGTGTTGCTGTGTTTTTTTTTTTTTTTTTTTTTTTTTTTTTGAGGCAGGATCTCACTATGTAGTTCAGTATGGCCCTAAACTCACTAAGTAACTTGGGATTCCTTTGAATTCATGATGATCTTCCTGCTTCAGCCTCCTGAGAGCTAGAATTATAGATATGCCACCCTGTCTGGGTAGTGTTAGTACTTTTAACAACTACTGGAAAACAAAATAATTTCTTAATCCCATTAGTCATTGCTGTCACTAATTTCACATGTGTGCAAATACACTTAAGCATATGTAGGTATGCACATGTAAAAGGTATATATAAACACACAAATTCAGTCTTCTCTTACTTTTGTTTTGAGAAAACTAGTTTTTGCTAAATCACAAGATTAAGAATGCAAAATATTTTATTTTAGCTTTACTTATTTCATGTTTACTTTTTTCTTTGTGTACATCCAACATTCTGGCAGGTTTTACTTTTATTTTAAGTCTTTTCACATTTCTTGCAGAAATCTGTAGGTAATAATATACTTGAAACTTAAATTATACTTCACTTTTGAGGATAATTTCATTGGGTATAGATTTTCACTTTTTAAAAAGTTTCAATATTGTACTCTCTCTCTCTCATTTTGTGTATTTGGCACTGGGTCACACTGTACAGCTCAGACTAATAGTGGTCCTCTTGTTTTCAGCCTCCCTAGCCCTAAGATTATAGGCATGTACCACCATGACTAGACTTGCTCATGGGCTCAATGCATCCCAGGGCAAAGCCAGCTCAGCATGCAGGACCAGGGATCAAACCCCCATCTCTGTGCTTGCCAAAGCAGGTGCTTAGTCCACTGAGCTACCTTGCCAGATTTCTAGCATGGTTAGGTTTGACAAACGTACAGGTTAAGATTTAGCTTTATCAACAAATATCAGAACCATATGAGTTTGTGTATGTCATAAAAAGAGAGAAGAGGAGAAAGTAAAAATGGATTGGCAATCACAAAACAGGTGACAAATTTTGCATTGGTATATAGACCTTAAAATTAGAAATGGGATCTAAATTGCAGGATGTTCTAAATCTAGGTCTGGAACAGTTGTTTTTAAAGTTTTTTTTTAAATGTTAAAGAGAATTAAAAAAAACAAAAGAAAAAAACAGAAATGCTACCTTATTTAACTTAAAATGATAAGAATTCAACAATGATTGTTATATTGTACATTGCTATCTTCAAATCAGTTGTTCAGTCTACAAAATATAAGTATGCAAAATTCATCAAAAATTGAAAAGAAGACGGAAAAAATTAAGTTTTAACTATTCTTTAAAATAAATCAGTGAAAATCAGCAGTTATCCAAGCAAGATCCTGGAATATTTTTAGCGTTGGGGATAACATTGTCAAATAGTGCCTGAAAAACAGACTTGTTACATTGGACAGTGAACCCAAAGACTTGTCTGTTTTATTTCTAGCCCTCGGGATGTGTATTCACCTTTCTCCTCTTTCACTCTTGACTGCTCCACTTTTTTTTTTTTTTTTTTTTTTTTTTTTTTTTTTTTTTTTTTTTTTTTTTTTTTTTTTTTTTTTTTTTTTTTTTTTAAGCAAAATGTGTCAATGAATGGTGACCCCAAGATTGGAAATCTCAAATCTGTGTCTGGTCTGTTGGTCTTTAACTATTTTCTCTTAATTCAAGAAATCACTATTTGAACTTATTTGGTAAAACCTACCATTTAAAAATAATTCTTCAGAAAAAGTTTCTTTGTTATTTTGTAAGATAATTGTGAAATACTGTGTGCTAAAACTAATTTGTAATCTTAAGGTAGAGAAAAGTACAAGCTAAAAATCCAAAGATTTATTAAATTGTAAATGGCTTAAACAGTTCCAGGTAGGTCCTAAGAATGCGTTTGGCTTATGTGGTTGAAAGATTCATCCTCAATCTTACAGGAAGCAATATGAGATAATTTATTTATCCTGCCTCGAAAGAGTTGGAGTTTCTGAAAAATCTTTTAAATTTACTTGAGGAAGTTAGTTAAACCAGACAGTTTGAACAGGGCATTGAAGATAGAAAAATACATTTAAACTTACTGTATCAGTTAAAAATGTTGAGGGTGAAAAAATTGGACATCAGGTGTAGAGGTCTAAGAATCTTTATTTTATAAAAAATCTGAAAAAATAGAGTTTAATTACTTTCAGAATTTATACCATGTCCGCTCCATATTTCTATAAGTGCTGCAGCTGGTAGAGCTTGTTAAATACCTTGCTTTAGTCTCCCAAAGCCGCGTGTGTTCAAAGGTGGGGCTTTTGGCAGTGAATGGACCACGGTGTGTGGTACTGGAGGAGCCCACTGACTGGTTCAGCACAGTCTTGTGTATGGGTGATTAACTTACCTGAACAGGGAAGACCCACCCTACTCTGCATGTGCAGTGCACCAAACAGCAGGTCCGCAATCCAAACGACACAAAAAAACGGAACAGAAGAAAATCGCTCTGCTTTCTGCCTGCCATGCCGTGAACTGTTTCTCTGCCGCGCTCCTCTGCCAAGCTGCCATCCCTTGGAGTCAGCCGGTCATGCGCTGAGACCTCTCTGAACTGTGAGCTGACCTGAACCTTTCCTCCTTTAACTTGCAGGTGTGGAATACTTTGTTCCCAAGACAAGAACGTACCTAAGACAAGCCTGAAAGGTACTTCTTTTCTCTTTGCTACTTTCTACACTTTTGAGAATTATTAAGCAGCTACAAATTGCTAAGATTTCAGGACTGTTGGCCACAGAGTTCAATTACTTACAACTCATTGAGATAATTTCTATGCCATAGTCAACTCTCTAGGATTTCTCACTTTTCCTGAGCAAATTCCACTGGAGGGGAAGTGTCAGTTTCTTTCTTTTCACATTGTTGGGCTCTGAGAACCTAGCTCACAGAGCCAAGGGTAATTCTTCTATCATTGGGGAAATATTTGTCCTATGTATGCCATTCTTACTTCATTACTTTGTTTCTTTTCCTCCAAGTGGTTTTCTTTAAATTTCCTCAGAGAAATAAGGCTTTCATTTCACATTTCCGTTTTCATGTGAAAGCAAGAAGAGTCATTTTCCCTATGTCGAGGCCTCACCAAGTTGAGGGTCAAAGGTTCTTTTTGGTATCTAGATTAGCTGTGTTTCAAGTCTGTAAAAGGTCAAGACCAAAGTCTTTCTAAGTATTAGCGCCTTGTCTCATAGCCCACTCTCACATTTTCTTCAACACATGAAGAAGAGGATTAATAAGCAAGCACGCAGATATTTTTGTTTCCTTGGCAGTTCTGTCTTATTTTTTTAATTTATTTTTTATTTTATTGAAGTATAAATATCAATAAGACAGTTTTAAAACACCTTAACAAGACAGATTCGATAAATTAATACATTGCAAACTGTTTTCATAATGTTTTGGTATCGTACAAGGTACATACATGCTATTATACTTACAGACATTATTATAGCAGATGTCTCTTATCAGTAAATTAAGTGTAGCTGTTTACTTAACTTATTTTTTATACCTGAATTATATCAGAAATTCAATCATCATTTTCCTAGTGCATGACCATAGTACTAGAAGCTGACATAATATCCTGTCCAACCACCATTAGTGCAGATCTTACCTCTCATAGGATTATGTAGAAGCACAGCGTTATCTATCCCAACTGTACTGTCCATATACACACATCATGATTTTTTCTTCCTATACCACTTCCTTTGTCTACACCTGACAGTTAACACCTTTTAGTTGTGACCACATATGTTCAATTAGTTACCACAAATAAAAATTATTTCCTCTGCTCTGGAAATCTGGAGTCGAGTTGTGTTACTCTAGAAATAAACAGATATAGACAAGTGATGAGCCATTGATAAGGAAATGTAATTAATAAATTAAATGTCTGTATTTGTATATGCGTGTGTATGTGCTCAAGCACATTGTGCCTGCACCTGAATTGTTACATGGTTAACTTTTAATGAACATTTGTGCAATGAAAACATAACTTCATATTTTATGTACACTTAAGTATTTTCTTAGAAGGCCAAAGTAGAGTTCAAAATAAAATAAGCCAGCTATAGTGTTGCACATGTGTAATCTCCACATCCTAGAAGTCTAAGGTTAAAAACTTTGAGCCCAGTCAGTTCATTTAAAATTTAGTGAGACCCTGTGTAGAAATTAGAAAGAAACAAAAATAAGAAAGAAGGAAGAAAGAAGGAGGAAGAGGAGGAGGAAAAGGAGGAGGGGGAAGAGGAAGAAGGAGAAAAAAGAAGAAGAAGAAGGGGAAAGAGAAGAAGGAGGAGAAGAGGAGAAGGAGAAGGAAGATGAGGAGGAGGAGAAGAAGAAAAGAAGAAGAGGAAGAAGAAGAGGAAGAAAGGGGCCAGGGAAATGGTTCAGTAGAATAAGCGCTTCCCTGGCAATTGCAAAGTTGTGAGTTCATTCCCCAATTCTGCCAAAAAGAAGAAGAAGAAGAAGAAGAAGACAAGAGAGAGACAGAGACAGACAGGCTAATACATGGTTTAGAGAAAAGACCTGGGTCTAATTTCCACTGTTGCTATTTGCTTTTGTTGTCCCCAGAATGAACAAACAAGAAGTTGCAAAGAGTGAATGTCTATTAATTAATCTCTAATCAATGAATCATTTTCTATGTTTTAGGAAGCCGTTCCATCAAATGAGTGTGTACAAGACAGGAGCAAAGTGTTACTTTTCAATTTCTATTGCACTTCTAAGTACAACAGAAGGTTTTGTATTGTTAAACTTTAGTCCACTATATATGTCATTTGTTAATTAAGAAGCTCCTCTTCAAAGCTAAAATTGGTTAAAGTGTGAACTACAAGAAATTTTTAAATAAAGTGTTTTTACACATGAACAGTAAAATGGTATTTTGATAATATAGTAATAAATGTCTTAAATATATCTTAAATTAAAAAACTTAGATATTAGGGCTGGGTAGATGGCTTAGTATAATAATTGCCTCCCTAGCAAGTTCAAGAGCCTGAGTTCAATTCCTGGTTCTGCCAAAATAGTAAATAAATAAAAATAAATAAATAAAAACTAAAATACTATTTTTTTTGCTTTCAAGATTATATTATTTATTACTTGAATTAAAATTGAAGAAATTTAATGCAGTGTTAATTATGATACACAAGTCCCTTCCTATTTCTCAATTTTGGGCACACAAATTTAAGATCTACAAAATTTTTATTGTGTATAGCAATGGAAGCCTGTATAAATGATCTCAAATTTTGTTATTTTAATATAGCACTGAAGAAAATGAGCACTGAATATTACCTATGCCCCACATAGGAACATACAAGCAGCTAAGTTAAAGAATTAGCCTAGATTTTCAAAAAATCTTGTCTGAAAATTTTGAACTAGCTTTATTTGATTTTTAAGAATGGAAGGCAAAAAGCCTTGTTTTAAAAGCACATTTAAAAGTAATGAATGCATTTTCATCAACTAAAAGATGTTCTATTTGCTCTATTTAAATAAGTAACTTTTCCAGTCTCAAAGGATTCCTTTGTTTTGAAGCCAACCCCCTTCAGCCTTTTAGCAGTGCTTTATTGAAAACAAACACAGTAACTCCCCGAGAAAGCAGAACAAGGAGCCATATAGAGGCGCAATATATACGGTGATACAGAAGACATTACAATGAATTATGTATACGCAGTGTAGGCGACACCATGTGTAATTTCAAGCCCTAAGTAACTGTAATAAGCAGGCCATTAATATTTATAAATAAGCGTTATTATGTGGGATGATACTTAACAAATATAAGAAAGCCATCTCTTTAAAAATCTCCAGTCTACACGGTGTCACATAGCAGACTTTAGATTCTAAGTCAAATCAAAAATTCCTTTCTGACCAATATGCTCTTGCCAGCACACACCCTCCAGCATGGAAGTCACAGGCAGAGATGAACATCCGGGGCATATTTCCTTGACACAGAATTTAAATGTGTAGCTTTGCAGAAGGAGATATGAGCACAGACCACTTCTTTTCAGGACTCTGTTCCTGAGCTCCTCTAAAACTAAGGGCAGCACACATGTGACATACCTGGGAACACTCCACACAGGCCTGCTGGATCATTTATTGATGAGAAATGAACATTTTTATTGATCATGCCACTTCTAGGAGAATTTCTACGACTGTGGGATCATTGCCTTTGTTTCCATAGTGACCTTTACAATTGTAATTTTATTGTACTCAATGTCACCACTGGTGATCTGTATGACATTATCCTGCCCTTGGGGTCTTTTCTCTTTTTATGCTTTCTAAACATAAAAAAGCAACAATATTTACTTTCTAGAGGAAAAACAATACAACACATTTATATATTGAAAAAATATTTTTGTTATATATGCTGAGTTTGATTCTGTCAAGGTCCACATCAGAGTTTACTTTGAAGCAATTCCTTTAGGAATGCTTGATTTCATTGTGAAAGAACAACTGAGTATTGCTCAAATTAAATATAATGAAATGATAAAATGTCATTGAAGGTCACAAAATTGAGGAGTTTTATTTCTTTGGCTCAGTTATTAAAGCAATATTTGAGGTAGAAACATTTATCCTTATTTTATTGTCATTAAAAATAAAGTTGTATTGGTCATAAGTCATGCTATAATTATTGTGTAACTTGAGAGATATCATGCAAATTCAGAACCTAGTTGTTTATACTTTCTTGTCCAAAGTTAAAGATCAGCTGGAAATTACAAGATATATAAAATTTCTGCTGAGTTATTATATTTATTACATAAAGGGACAACTTCTGGGGCTAACAATTGAAATAACTTAGTTATGAATGTCATTTGTATTGATAATTATGTATATGTAAATGTTTTTAATTTTGTAATTTTTTTTAGTGGTTCAACCTACCAATTAATACTGCAGAAAATATAGGTCTGTTTTTGAAAACTAAATTTTTAAACTAATATATTTTTCCAGCTATATCCTAGAGTTGGTTACAAAGTATGTAAGATTCTACCCTGTATGTTTGTGAATTGTGTACACATCCTCCAAAATCATTTGAATCCTACTTCTTAATATTTCAAAATGAGACTGTATTTGGACCCAACTTTTGAAAAGGCGATACAGAGATAAAATGGTAATTAAGGTAAGCTCAAGTAACTGGTATCTTTCTAGTCATTATTGTGAGAGGTTTTGTTTCTAATTTTTGGTACTAAGATTCAAACTCAAGACCTTGTTTTTGCCAGGCAGGCACTGTGCCACTGAGCTATATCCCTGGCTATTCGTATCTTTCTAATGTGAGAAAATCAGGAGGCTGACCCATACACGTGTGTCTCATAGGGAGAAGTACGAGGATTAAGGCCAAAATCAAAGGAGAGGTTGCCACAGAAACCACCCTCATCAATAGCCCAGTCTCTAGCATGGGGCCTCTACATTTATTTTCTTTAGCTTTAAAGTAATAGCTTCGGAGCCAGCGAGATATCTCAGTGGACTAAGTGCCTGCTCAGGCAAATGCAGGCGTCGGCGTTTTCGATCAGGGGCACTACCTGCCGCGCTGGCCCCTCACCCAGGGCACACCGAGCTGGCGATGCACCCAGGCATGCTGGAGCTCCTATAATCCCAGCGCTGGGGAGGCTGAAGGCAAGAGGATCAGTATGAGTCTCAGGTGTGTAGAGAGACCCTGCACAAAACAGAAACTAAAGTAAGACCTTTATTTCATTATAACTGTCATAAAACACAATTTACAAACTTAACTGTAAGGTTCAGTAGATTTAAGCTCATTGGTTGAGTTATACAACCATGACCATAACCATATTTCAATCACTTTGTTATTCAGAAACAAAACACTGTCCCCACTTGCTATTATCTTCCAGTTCCTGACACACATCTAGGCAACCACTGAGCTACTCTCTCATCTTCCTAGATTTTCCTATTCTGAGAATTTATTTTTAAATTCAGAACAGACCATGATGATTTCAGCAAGAAAGACCCTTAGGAAATCTTGCAAAGTGGGCTATACACTGTAAAGGAATGAAACCAGGAACTGACAAGAGAAAGGTATTAGTATATAACTTTTTAAGTCCTCTTTCAGTTCTCTATTAACTTTTTCATATAGAAAAAACCGTATGATGTCCAATCCTCTGTGTCGGATTTACTGCATTTAAAATTCTGGTCTCCAAAAGGGGCGGAGGAAGAGCTCAGCTGATTAAAGTGCCTGCAAGCTGGCTCAAGTCGCCCCATCCCCGGGGCACGCTGAAACAGCAATTGAGACGGGGCATGGGGGCAGGCACCTGCAACCCCAGCTCTTGAGAGGCTATAAGCAGGCGGATCGCTATGAGTCTGATCTAGTAGTGAGACCCTGAGCACTCTGTAAACCCTTCCCTAAAATACAGAAGAAAAAAAAATTATGGTCTCCGGATACATCGATTTTCCTATGAGTGCCTCAAGACTGTCCTTTCTATGGCAGAGCAGCATTCCATTTTGTAGGAATACTTTTTTATTTGTTCCTCTGTGCATGAAACCTAGGCTGTTTCCAAGATTTAGCTATTAGAACTTTACTGCTCTGAACAACGGTGTACACACATCACTGTACTGCAATACTTTTAATTCTCTTGAGAAGATACCTAAGAATAACTGAGGTGAGTGGAATTTCTCTTCTTAGTTTTTCGTTTTGTTTAGTCTATTCAATTTTTTAACTTTTCTATTGAAGAACAAATAGTAATGAGACAGTTTCAAATCAAATTAACAGGACAGATTCAATAATTAATACATTGCAAATTGTTTTCGTAATCGTTTGCTCGTACAAGGAGCATACATGATATTCTACTTACAGACACTGTTAGAGTGGATGTCTCTAATCAATGAATTAAAAGAATGTAGCTGTATGCTTATTTTTCAAAGCTGAATTAACTGGCTTTCTTCATGCTGAAAACTGAAACTTGACCCAGGTCTATTACCTTGCACTAAGCTATAGTCAAAATGCATTAAAGATCTAAACATTAAAATAGAAGCATTCAATCTCCTGGAAGAGAAAGTAGAAGGAACTCTTGAAGACAAAGGGGTAGATAAAGAATTCATGAACAAACATGTATTTGCATGGGAAACACTTGAAAGAATTAACAACTGGGATCAACTCTTCTTGAGGAGTTTCTGTACATCAAAAGAAATTGTCAACAAAGTGAAAAGACAATCCACAAATTTTGAAAAATGACTAACTAATAAGCAATCAGACAGAGGTCTACTGTCTAGAATATATAAAGCACCAAGATATAACACGGCCCTCAAATTTAAAGACCCAATTCAGAAATCGGCATCTGAGATGAATATTCACTTTTCAGAGGACGAAATTGAAGAAGCGAATAAATATATGAAAAAATGCTCCACATCACTAGCCCTCCATGAAATGCAAATTAAAACAACACTGAGATACCATCTGACTCTAGAAAGAATGGCTATCATAAGGAAATCAACCAACAACAAATGTTGGAGAGGTTGTGGGGAAAAGGGAACGCTTCTCCACTGCTGGTGGGAATGTAGACTGGTACAACCATTTGGAGATCAGTGTGGAGACTCCTCAAATAGTAGGACTGGAAATCCCATTCAAGCCAGCTATCCCACTACTGGGAATTATCCCAGGGGAAATGAAAACATCATATCATAGTGATATATGTGTACCTATGTTTATAGCAGCATAATTTGTGATAACATTTTGGAAACAACCAAGATGTCTGTCACACAAGGAATGGTAAAAAAAAAGATGCGGTACTTCTATATAATGGAGTATTACTCAGCTATAAAGAATGATAAACTTGAAGCATTTAGGTTGAAGTGGATGCCACTTGAACATATACTCATAAATGAAATAAACCAGACACACATTTGCAAATATCGTATAGTCTCCCTAGTGTAAGAAGTCAAAAGAAGAAATACAAATAGAAATGTATAACAACAACTAAAAAGAATTGAATCAGATAGTTAGGGCAAACTGAACAGCATATACTGCAAGCTTAATCAGCTTTTCTTCTGGATGGTTAACAACCTAAGTTCTCAGATCAAAAATTGGAGAAATAGAAGGGCCACACGGTGTATTTAGTTTTATCTGAGCAATTTCCAAACTGATCTTCATAGTGATTGCCTCAGTTCACACTCCTCCTAACAGTCTTCCTTCCCCTGCACAGCCTCACCAGGGTTTGTTCTTGGTTGGTTTTCTGATGCATCTAATTTCCAAAAACATTAATCTTTCTTATTTTGGTCACCCTGTAGGGTGCTTTATCTTTGTTATGAGAAACCCTAGCACAACTAACTAATGATCTTACCTCATACCCCCAAGAAATGGGCTTGTCTGGCTCAGATTTTCTTATAATCCTGGTTGGAAATCATTGATACAATTTAGAAATAATGTGTAGTAAGATATAGAGAGAAAAAATATAATTGTTCATCCAATATGTGAACTAATTGTAATAGTCAGACTTGTGGTAGAGTATTGAATATTCTGGATATTATAGGAATGCTTGGCATTTATATGTAATAAGGCAAAGGAAATATTATAGATCCATGTGCTACCATGTTATGGGCATGAAAGAGCAATTATTTACAGTCCTTCCAATATTCATATGTAGGTTATGAATTTATTTGAAGAATTTATTTGAAGACAAAGAAGGCATTCTTTCAAACTACTATTTAACTAGCTAGTCTACCAAAGTATTCACACTACAGGGCTCATCACTTCTTTTCATAGACTTCTCACAAACTTTTTTTTAATATATAAATATTTTATCTTGGGAAAAACATGTTAACTCTAAGTTACTCACTGTTAACATAGTTTAAATTAGTTTAATATATAATCAGTCAGTCACTTCCTTGTGGTAAATAGAATGCATATTTTAAGTTTCATTTTTATTGATGAATAGTAATTGTGTGCATTTTGAAGTTTATGTAATGTTTCAATAAGTTTACTTGGCAAATAAGATTAATTAGAATATATATCCTCTTCAGGCCAGTGCGATAGCTCAGGAACCTAAAGCACCTGCTTAGGCAAGCGCAGGGGTTGTGGTTCCATCCCCAGCACCACATGCAGCTCCAGCCCTGCCCCCTGGGTGAGCTAAGCTGGAGACAAAAAAAGTCACCTGACCTACTAGCATTTCTTTGTGATAAGAACATTTAGGGGCTCGGGAGACAGCTCAGTAGAATAACCTCTTGCCCAGCAAGTACAAGATCCTACATTCTATCCCTGGTACTGACAAAAAAAGAAAAATTAAAACTCCAATCAGGAACTGGGGAGATGGCTCAGGAGAATAAGTGCTTCCCTGGCAAGCGCAATGGCCTGAGTTCAATCCCCTGGTTCCACAAAAGGAAAAAAAAAAAATTCCCATCAGCCATTTTGAAATATATAGTACACTACTGACTATGTTCACCTGTGGTTTGTCTTCTTTACTTTTCTTGTGGCTGACACAAAACACTGGACACTGAGGAGTTAAAGGAGGAAAGTTTTATTTTGGCTCATGGTTTGTAGGGGCTTCAACCCATCGTTTGCTGGTTCTGAGGAAGTCACATCCCAGAAGAGAAATGGTGCATGACACAGCAAGCAGGACAGAGCCCGCAGCAGGGAGGCAGCAGCAAGCCTCCCTCCCCTTCAATCCACCCAGACTGGCAGCTCGAAGGGCATCACCCACACCCAGTGCGGGGCTCCCCGTCACCCATTCTCAGAGCTGTGCTAAGCAGATCAATGGATTAATTCAGTTATCATGCCCTTAAGCCACATTCACACACCCTTAGTCTGCACTCTGTAACTCCAAACCCTGTCATCTCCTAAAAGCTGCCCCAGGAGTGTAAGAGGCCTTGGGGAACAAGCAGATCCAAGCTGTAAGACAGCTCAGTGGGCATCGACACTGCACTTTCTGCTAGCTGAAGTTCGTAAACTGGACTAACATCTTGCTTTTCTATATCTTTATACTCCTCAACCTTTGACAACCTCCATTATCCTCTCTTATGAGTTCAATTTTTTAGATTTCATCTGTAATTGATATCCTGTGACCTTCACATTTTCAAAATTGTCTTATTTCTCTTCACATAACATCTTCTAGATTGACCCATGTTGTCATACTCATTGTTTATGAGGCTGAATATAATTCCATTCTGTTTTGTATCTACTACATTTTCAAGAGCCTATCAGTTGGTGGACATTTAGATTTTTCTAAATTTTGCTTACTGTGAATAATGTCGCAATGAGTATGGTGCCTTTATGCTACTTCATCATATTGATTTCAAAGACAGCAATAAAAACAACTATATATTTGAAAAATGTTCACTCCTCAGTGGGGAAAAGTACATTAAAACTGCAGTGAAATATTACCTCCTAACTGTTAAAAATGTCTATTAACAACAGCTTCTGTCTTTGTTTTTGCTATTTGCTTTTGCATTTGTTTTTATTCTTTAAAATAAAAATTTAAAATTTAAAAAGAGGTAGAACAAAATATGGCTCGGTGAGAATATGGAGCAAAGGGGCCCTTTAGTGCGGTTATTATGGCAGAAAGTATGGGGTGTACCCCTAAAACTAAAAACAGATTTAACCAATGAATCCAGCGGTTCTCCTGAGATGTACACTCATTGAGAATCGACTGAAAGCTGTCTAACTAGAGTGCCCTGGGAGAAGCAAGGGAGTTTTAAAAGGAAAGAAGACATTCAGACACACATGTTATAAGCAATGGAAGCTTATTTGTTTTAACCTGGAGCCAGTACAAAGACAAGTATGACAGGAAATATGGGCAAATTTTAACATTTATCAATTGTGAGGGCAGAGAGGTGCTCTATGGTAACAACTGTTCATCGTGCATTTAGTGGACAATTAGATTGCACATAAAGCCTTACATGATCCTCTATCTTAAAGACACAAATGTTACATTTTATGAAATTAGACATTTCTAGAAATAAAACAGTAAGTTGTGTACACATTCCACTTTGCTTGGGGCGGCCTTTGTTTTCTAATTTTGCTCCCTCAGAAGCATTTGTTGAACCCATGAAAATGTCAGCATTTGAATATCATGACTCAGAAATATAGCACTCTTCAGAACTTGAATTTAACATGAATACCTTTTACATGTAAGAGAATCTAAGTTTGATGAAAAATTGTATACGGACAGTCACCATAAGTAAAAGCATTTATAATCATCTTCTCAGGGTTATCTCATAATGATTTCTCTTATTTATTTTTAAATGTGAACTAAAAGCCTATACACATAGAACCTTTCACCTGGTAAAATTCACATACACAATTGTATGGATAGTAGACATGATGAATAAAAGGCAAATTATTTCCCCATTAATAATGAAATTTTACACAATTAACAAGAAAATATCTTAAAATTCATATGCTTAAAAGACTTGCACTTATTAATTCTACTTAACTGTTATCTCTTTAGAGAGAGAAATAGAAATATTTTAAATAAAAGGATAAATTCAGTGTCCACAGTGAAAGTGGATTGCATTTCCTACAGAAAGAAAGCACACGGATTTCATTTCCCTTCCTCCTGACATGAGTCGGGCTGCTTCAAGCTAACTTCTGCACATGCCCAAGCCTCTCTGAGAACCACGAGACAGGCAAGGAACCATTAACTTTGTCAGATGGCGAGCAGCCGAATCCAATTATGTAGCAATGAAAATATGTACAGCTTCTCATAAAAAGAACAGAAAGATGCCTAATAAAATAAATAAAATAATTCTTACAATCATAATAAACAACCATTATTGCTTTGTAGTGCTTTTTCCTTAGTTACTCACTCTTTATGATGTAAAGAATCGATAACCTAAACTCCAGGGACTAACAGTGAATAATCAAGCTCCAGTAAACCCAAATTTATCTTCTATTTCTAGAACTGTGCTTTCTCTCCTTACCTGAAATATTTTCATTTGTCTTTCAGTGCCTTTATTTATCATCCACTATGTTGACCAAGCCAAAGAACTGCTTTTGAGTTAAGTTTAATGTCAACATTTCTCTAACTAGTATTAATTGGATTTTCTATAGCCAGTTTTGCCTTCCTAGCTCCACTAATCTTGACTTAGTGAGAGGGTTTATTTCCAATTCTCTACTGAAAGAGAAATTCAGAACTTTGTAAAAAAGACTGAAATACAGGCATCTTCCGAGAAACTGCTTCATTGCAAGAATTTATTGTATATTTGTGTGTGAGAGAGGGATCTTTAATTTCACATTTTTAAAGGCTTAACTGTGTTTAGATTTTTTTAGCAGTTAAATTGACAATCCCTTTGTGACTATTCTTTTCAAATTTGAGAGTCACCATACTACTTAAATTCATTTATCTAAACTTTGTTTGCAATTAATGTATTATATAATTTTTTTTCTTTTGCACACCCCTGTAATTCTTAAATGGAGAAATTGATGTCTTCTTCATTTTCTAGATATCTAAAAAGAAGTCGTACCAAACATACACATACTGAACACTAAAAATGAAACCTTCAATAAGATTGCATGTTCAGGATTAAAATTTGAGAAACACAAATGGATAATACTATGTTACTGCAACTAGAGACATTATTTCTCTCTAAAACAAGCCTATAATCAAGAGCCACACTTCAGTAACAATGTCCCAAGTACATACTCAGGAAATCGATTTATTCAATAATTCCTACACACAGAACAGAACAGGAGGAGATGCATAACTCATCATGAAATTTAAAAAAGGAAAAGTTTATAGGTTTATATCAGAAAAAGTTTACACCTATGTAGTGCAAGAATGCTGCCATGAGAGCAAAAAGAGAAAGAAGCCAGAGATGAGATGTGGCACATATTTTCATTCTTAACCTCTCATATGATTTTCATGTACTATTTTTACATCTTATAGTGCCTTCGTCATTTTTGAAACCAGATTATCCACACTAGATGAAGGTCGTTGCCTGCCCTCAAAGGCTGCCTTAAGTGCTTTCAATGTCTTGGTCTTTAATGGCTGGGTCCATCCAATACATACTCTTTGCTGAGTTTCTGTTGTCTTGGAAAGGTGCATGGAGATGAAGAACAAAGACACAGTCCTTCTACGTGGAGCTCATCCCATGGCAGGGAATGCCCCATGGAGCCAAGCGATGGGAAAGACAAAATACGGGTGCACACACTGCACAAGGCTAGGTTCATTGGAGCAGGTGGGTCCTGATTAAAGTCCCTCACTTTTTAGAGAAACAAAACCAGAGGTGAGTAAGAGTCCCTAACTTCCTCCCTGCACATTTTCCTCCACTGTCTGATCCTCCACTTCCTGTATGCTTCTAGTATTGTGAAACCACTGCTGTGCCAGTGAGCAGTTTTGAATTTTCCTTGTATTTGTTGGAAATCTGTTACATACTTTTAAGCAAGAGAATGACAGGGTGGAAAGATTATTCTGGCAACTGTGAACAAGAGAAATGGGAGGCGCAAGAACCTGGAGATCAGAGAGAAGTTTAGACTATTGAAATAGTTCAGGCATGAAATTAAAAAGAACCTGAAGGGAGGAGAGAGAGCAGGCATCCCAGGCAACCAGATTGATAAAATGGGGATGGCTCTAGGAGGAGATGAACGGCACTTCTACAGAGGAAGGGGTCCTGATCCCCTTCAGGGTGAGGGCAGCTAGCATCGTCATACATGCGACAGTTGCTCACACTAACTTCTAAGTCTTTTAAAAACTCCAGCAATTATTTAAGACAGAAAGCATTTCCTCATTTTGTAGACACAAGGAAGGAAGGAAGGAAGGAAGGAAGGAAGGAAGGAAGGAAGGAAGGAAGGAAGGAAGGAAATGAAAGAATTAGTAATTTTAACAAACTCTCTGGAGAATGTTTGGTAGAAAGTTAAGTAAGACTTAATACCTGGGCTTTTGTCAACAGAATATATGAATCACCTATTATCCTACTCCTTCAGTGTTGCAAAATGATGGTTATGTTAAAGACAGATATAAAGCCAAAGGCAAAGCTCTAAGATTGCAAAAGCAGCGCTGTGACTGCTCACAAGTGGAAAACATGCAACTCAACCCGTGGGGCCCAATTTCCGGCTCTCCCCGCTGGGCCACCCTCATACACACACTGACCTACATACACACTTCATTCTAAGCGTGCTCTTCAGAATTGAAAATTAAACAATATTCCTCTTCATCTTAATTAAAATTCAAATACTCTCATCTGCGTTGAGAAGTTGCTCTCAGACATTAATTAGCATCAGCAGCAGCAGTGTCTTTACCCATTTTTTTTTTCTTTTTTTTCTGCCTCCCTAGTGCTGGGATTACATGCGCTCGCCACCACGCTCGGACCCTGGGTGCTTCCATTACCTAAGCAAGCGCTTAGTCCGCTGAAAGAAACCACCGGCCCTCCTTTTTTTTTTTTCACAGTAGAATGTTTTGAGCTTAACTTTTGCTTCTTCATTTCATAGATACTAACTAGTGTAAATATGTGAATACCTCGGAGCATTGACAAGCTGTAGAATCAAACCATAAGCTGTACTAGCTCCAGGAGCCTTCACGGAATGCACACAGCACACATCTGTCATGGAGACAACCTCGTGAGTCATCTGCCCACTTGCTCTGCCTCCTGAAAGCGTTAATGAAAATAGTTGCCGTGCAAGGCATGTGAACATTTGAGGAAAATCCGTGTTTATAAATAACAGAACTAGTAAACCATGATGTGAGGATGGGAAAAAATGTTACATATTAAATTTAAAAGTATCTAGTATTTATGAGGACAACAGCAAAGCTTTGTTCTCCATAGAATATTAATCATAGAATAGTCTTACTCTGTTTGTTATTTGTGTAATTTTCTCAACTGCTATAAAATAGAAAAGATGGCTGTTTATTTTATCATCATGATGAGATTAAAGGGTCACCTTGATTGGCTTAATGCTTAGCAGCTTGTATGTATGTATGTTTGTATGTATGTATGTATGTATGTATATATGTATGTATTTGGTACTGGGCTTGTTACACAGCTTATTCTCTTATGATCCTCCTGTCTCAGCCTCCCCAGTGCGGGGATTACAGGAGGATGCCACCATGCTGGATTTTTCTGGCTAGCAAGCTACATCTGGGTTCTGGGGCCAGCATGGAATGCAGTACCAAGGATCGAACCCAGGCCTTTGCGCTTGCCAGGCAGGTGCTTAGACTGCTGAGCTATCTTCCCAGGGCCAGTTTGGTATTCTAACAGAACTCTGTGGCTTTGGTTTTCTTATTTGTTAATTTTAAAAGGGAGCCTAACTTTGTAGCTACTAAATTTTTCTATTCACATTTTTATTCACCTTTTGCAAAATATGCGCTCATTTCTTTCATTGTCAACTCTTTTTTTGTAATAGGTGTTACATGGTTAACATTTGGCATATTATAATACAAAGCTCACAGGCCAGGAAAATGGCCATGTCCCTTGTCCTAAACAATAAGGAAATAAGAGATTGCACAAATCTACCTTGACCCAATGTTAATATATCCCTATTTTTACGCTTTTCTTACATGGGAATTCAACACCTGAGGATAAGAATGAATAAGAAGATGAGTAAATATGACAGGGGAGATTGCTCAGCAGACTAGGCACCTGCCTGCCAAGCACAAGAACCCAGGTTTGATCCCCAGTACCGCAGTGCCAGCAAGACTGGAAGATCACTACGAGCTCAGCTGCATATTGAGACCCTATAGTAAAGAAATACAGACTTATTTAAAAATATGACGATGAATCAGCAATTGTGTTAGTCAGGTTTCCTTCACTGTCACAAAAAACCTGAGATGATCATCTTATAAGGAAAAAAAGAACCTTTATTTTGGCTCACAGTTCTTGAAGTCCCAGTTCAAGACCAATTGTCTCCATTGTCCTGGGCCTGCGGCGAGGCGGTGCAGCATAGCGGGTAGTGGAGTTTGGCGGAACTGCGCCAGGCACACATCACAAGCCAGGCAGCAAAGTGTCAGAGAGACTATGGATCTTAGTCCTCTTCTAAGTCAGACACCAGTGATTTAAACACCTCCTTAGGCTGAGCCTCTTCAGTTCTACCACTTTCTAATAGCGCCACCGTGTGGACTAGCTGTTTACAACATAGACCTTTGAGAGACGGAAAATCAACATTACAGCAAACAGTTAAGTAAAAATTCTTGGAAACTTTTAACAGAGCAATATATAATATAGAGAAACAACACTTAGAGACGGAATATAAATATTCTAAATGAAAAATAAATACTCGAAAATTGTCCGGAAGCTGATGCCTACCTAAGGATATAATGGATATGTTATGTGTATCCCATATAATTTGGTATAAGTTGACATTTGCATTTTCACAGTTGTGGTAATAGGTGGAGTTCTTCATTTCTCAAATCAGTGCTATGAGCTCTTGTCCTATCTTGCAAGATTATATATGATGAAAAAATATACATATTCATCACTGCTGCCTCTCACAGACGCTGTTTCACTGATAAAACCAAAACAGTAACTTTTGAAATAACAATTGTTTAGAGACATGGCCTGAAAATTGCATTAGTTTGACATATTATTATTATGCCATTAAATAATGGTTATGAAGGCCATTTGTCAGTACTAAGACATATTTAATACATGCTGTCAGGAGAAATAAGAACAAAATATTGTAATCATCCTGTACCTGTTATTTTAATATTTAAAATAGTAGTTGTATGAAAAATAGCTTGAAGCCTCTTGTGCATGTGATATCAAGATTGTATTGTGGAATTAGGATATAATGACTATTTTCCTTCTTTATTTTCTCTATGTTTTGAGTCATGGCTATGTAATGTCTATAATTTTATAATTTAATTCTTTTAAAAGACAGCCACTTCCAAATTCCCCATCCAAATATGGAGAAAACAGAGCCATAGACAACTAATTTTGTTTATAAAGCTAGGATAATAATGAGACTTCTAGGCAGTCATTCAGAAGTCAAGAAACATAAGAAAACAGAGGAAAGTGTAGAAGCCATGAAGGGTATATGTTTGGTGTAAACAGAGCAACTTGACCCTGCTCCTCTTGGTCTTGCCAGCTGGGCTAGGAGAGTTGGACTCCCATAAGGCTCTGTTACCACATGAATCTGCAAGCTAAAACCAACCAACTAAACAACCAGCCATAGTAAGAACAGCCAGCAATGTAATGCTGTTTGTGATTTCCTAGGCTGATGTGGGCAAGAGTGGAGATTGGACAAAGTGCCAAATTCCCACGGCTCCACCTTTTGCTCCTCAGAATGACACACCACAGAAGGCCAGTTAGGGTAGTCACCCCACTGGTGAAATTTCGCCCAACATAAAACCATTGTGGCGTTACCCATCCTCTGAGCACTGTGTGAGGGTGGGAAAAAGTGAGTTTATGCTTCCTCCTTCTCATTTATTCTCACAAGAGAGAACGAGGAGAGGCTCCTAAAGAACTCTGAGCAAGACCTTAAACAGATGTAGAGGAATGAAGACACTCAGACTATGAGCACAACTCTGCAGATGAGGATGAAAGGCCAGAGGGGCTTGAGTTCTTGACTGCATTTTCGTTCAGATACTAGATTAACTTGGGTGTGTACCGAGTCTGGGCTGGGAGGGCAGCATCCCCACAGGGCCAAATGTCAGCAGTCCTGAAAAATCTATTCATTGGCCAGGAGCTGAACTCTTCAGGTTGGGCTCTAGCCCTACAGGATGAGAAGGCCACCCTTAGAAACACAGGGGTCTGAAACTTTAATTAGCAGAGTAGCACAAAAAAAGTCTAAATTCAGACTGCTGATGTGCATTGTGAAAAAAAAAAAAAAAAAAAAAAAAAAAAAAGAGGATTCATGGCATGCACAGGATTGCTATTTCACTATTCCGATGTGGGAATCACAAATTCATTCCATAAATGATAAAGTAAGTTGTTTGCACAAAAAAAATATTTAAGGAAAATGAATGTTTTGAAGAGAATTAACATCAGTTTCTTTTTCTGCTTCCCTGAACTTGTTAATGTTTTTCCTGTAAAACAGTCTTTAGATTTATGAATTTCAATTTGTATATTGGATTGATAAGATTTGGGAATATCCTTAGTTTGCTTATTGGTTTGTAATGGAATAACACAATTATAACATTGAAATTGCAAATATTTAGTTTGTCACTGCATTCTTATAGCTAAAGTGGTTTTATTATACTCCTAAAAGTCTTTTTTCTTTTTTTGTAATTTTTTAGGGAAGGGTCTACAGGGTGTTCAGGGTCTCACTACTAGATAAGACTTGTAGTGATCCACCTGTTTACAGCCTCTCAAAGCTGGGATTATAGGCATGCTCCACCATAACCAATTTCAATTGCAGTATGACCCCTGGGGTGGGCCCAGCATCTTGAAAGTTTTTGAATAAGTATAAAATAATGTAGTAATATACTTTTCTAGTCACAATTACAAAGCTACTATCTATACCTGATTCTACTTCTTATATCAATGATAAATTCAGTTTGCATATGTTATTTTTGTCTTTATTTTAATGACAAAAAGATAAAATAGCAAAGAAACAGTTTCAAAACAGGTTAGTAGGACAGTGACAATAATTAATACATTGCTTAAAGTTGTCTTTGTAATAATTATTCAGAGGACAACATGTAGACATGATATCTTGTCTAAACAATATTAATACAAATCTTTCTTCTCATTGAACTAAGAGAAAGTAGCTCTATATCTTCCCTATTTTGCATGTTATTTATATCCCTCTCTGTTTTGTCAGAAATGGGAACTCCACTTCAATTAGATAAACTATTTTTATAGAGGTCTTTAAAAGACCTTAACATAATTGAAGCAACTCTAAAGAGTGTAGTTTCTTGAATTCAGCAAAATAATCCAATATAACCCGTAATAGTAGTGGGTCCATAATAGTAGTGGGTTATCAGCAGAAATAGTCCATAATAGTAGTGGGTTATCAGCAGAAATAGCAATTCTCAGAAGTTATAGACTTGAGCCTTTACAGCTCAGCATATTAATATGGCATTACCTTTTTTGCCTCATGGCTACACTTTGCTGCTGGACATTTAAGATCAAGTTAAAGCAAGACCTATAAAACTAAAAATATAACTTTTGTATCTGACAAGGTCAGTCAAATCTCCTCACAGTGTACCCTGAAAGCATGTACAGCACCTGATAGATCTTTTGTCAGTGTCAGCTATCTGGATGAGTCGTGGTTATTGCTTGAACAATTTGCTCTGTAAAGACTGAGAGAAATTTTGCTCTCTATGTGAGTCTCCATAAGCACATTCTACATCATCAATCACTTTCCTCTGTGGCCCCATAATATCCTTGTTCAGAAAATTTGGGACACCACTGAGTTATAAGATGTCAAAGCACAGGTTCACTTATATTCTGAGTCCTCACTGACCTTAAAGGGCTAAGGCCAAAATGTTGGCTATCCTTGTAGACCCTCTATTTCTCTAATATTTGGTCTACAGACTGTAGTTGATAAACAGCCAAAAGAAAAGATCAATGATATTATTATCCCGTATCAGACAGAACTTAACATCATAATCTGTCTGAATATCAAACACCTTGGATGTAATGTGGGAACTGCTATTTTCCAACAACAAATGGATATTCTAAACTTTAAATCCCTATAAAATGTGAAAAGTTACATGTTTTGGTGTCTTGGTGTGCTTTTAATTGGGTTGATGTTATTTTTATTTCTACATGCTTTGGTTACCTGAATGTCAGATTATTTCCCATATTTGGGAAGTTTTCTGTTATTCTTTCTGCCCATATCTTTTTATATAATTTGCACTGTCTCCTTTTTCATGGATGCACATTAGTATTATATTGTTTATCTTTGCATCGTCTTGCAAATGTTAAATCATTTTTCATGCTTCCTAGGTATTTTTAAGAGATCTTTTCTTATCTTTTCACTGGTTGCAGTGGTGTCTTCAAGATCTGAAACTCTATCTTTATTTTCATTCGCATGGTTTTACCAGCTTGTGATTTAGGTTTTTATTTTCTATATATCTCTTTAAATCTGCTTCACACGTCCTATTTCTTTCCTATATTGCTCATTCAAGGATTCCATCATTTTTCTGTTCTTCCCTATTTCTTATCAGTGTCTTCTTTAGAAGGACGGAGTACTTCTTTCATTATAGTTGTCTCTTCTTTTACTTCATAGATTATTTCACTTCTGATTTGCTCTCTACCTTTCTATGATTGTTTCTTTACTTCAGATGCTATTATTTCAGGGATTTCAATTGTGTGATTTCCAATTTCTTTCTGTTGTCTCTTGCATTTGTTCTGGGTGGGCTCGGAGCCTGAGAATGCAGGTTCCTTCTCTTTGTCTTTTTTTATAGCACTGCCTTCTATCCTTTCGTATGGTGCTTGATGCAGTTATTACCTCAGCACTAGTCATATTACTATCCAAGAGAGATTATGTGGTTAAGGCAATTATAGTTTTGTATTTACAGAACTATAACTAGCAACACTAATAATGGGTAGTTATATTTAGCATTTGATAAACCTTTGTATCTAATTTGTTTGCCTTTTAGATCCTAAGAACACACATTATAACTGTATAGCTACACAAATATTTGATTGGAAATTTGTACTTAAATTAGTTCCCCTAAGTTCTGTCCGATTACCTCCCCTTTTTGCACCTGTAGTCTTCCAGGCAGACTAGTACACTTTGGTTACCTGTTGTCCCCTCTTTCAATCAAGAGAGAAAGAAAGACCTTGCTCTCATAGATCTGGCTTTAGCAAGGTGTCTCACCTTACTGGGTCCAGTTCTACCAAGTTTAAACTGGTCCAGGGGGGCCTGGCTTGTGTCTGTACGCTGTACTCTGCTTCTTCTTGCTTCAGCCCATGGAAGTGGACCCACTGTGTCTCTCTGGCAAGATGTTCTGCTCCTGCATTTGTTGGTTTGGTCTTGCCCCTTACCTCTCTGCACAGAGCTCTGCTGTAGGGTTCCACACCAGGCCTGTCTGATGGACTAGAACCTGGCAGGCAAGGAAGGCCCCACACACCCTGGGCTGGGGTGCTGTTTGCAGTAGAATTCTCTTGAACTTATTTAAATGTCATTCAAAGTTTCCCTTATATTCACTAATAAAACATTAGTCTAGTTAAATCTTCTCAGATGGCTGTAAAATACTTTACTCATTAAGGAAAATACAGATAAAGTTGAATCTATACTATTTTAATTATGAACCATATTATCTATCTTTGGAACTAAATCTTGTAGACTAATTCTATGGAAAAAAAGTGAAAAATTGCTTAAATGTTTTCTTGGCTAAGTTTGCATTTCGTAAGACATTTCTCAAGAGCAAGGTCGATAATTCAAAACCCGTCTCTTCCATAGACCAAAATACTATAATCAATGCAATGAATGGAGAAGAAACCCAGTGTTTTCCTTATTGAAAAAGAAAAAGGAAAGAGTGTAATGGAATTACACAGGAAGTGTTGAAAATTTTTACTTCTGATGAAGAATCTAATTTGAGAAACACTTTAAATGGATATGGTTACAATTATGTACACTAATCAATATATCATGTGGGTTGTGTTTTATATAGGGAATACATTGCCCTCTCTTTGGCCTAATGTGTTTATTTTACTAATGTCAAAAAACAAGTTTTAACATACTCAGATGAAGAAAACATTGATCGTGTAGGTCAAATGATTTGAAAATCATGTCTTTAATTAACAAACACCTTCATTTGCAAAATTTATAGTTGAATGATTTTCATATTGCCCATGAAACATTAGCTTTTAACATAAAAAGACCTGAAAAAACAAAGCCTTTTAAAAAAAAAAATTTAGGATCTTATGCTGTTAAAAGAACGAGTGAAATGTTTAAGAATGAAGGCCAAAGGATTGTCAGAGATGTAGACAAGGATTTGCAGACTCAGATATCTTTTATCACGCTGTTTGTTGCCACAATAATCTACTCATCAGTGTTGTAGCTAAGAAAATCCACATCTTTAAGAAAATGTCTCTCTGGATATTTAGAAAAAAACATATCCTAAATGCTGCTTTGGAACCAATAATGAAGCTAAGTGTACAACAAAATCTCTGCGCACACATTAAAGATTTTGCTCTTGAAATTACACGTTACCAAAACTAAGATATGCCCTTTCAGAAAGTTCTGACATTAATTTGCCAAGTTATTTGTTCAGTAATTATTGTGGACTGGATATGCTTCCAGGCCTCACAAGGGCAGTGATAAGGTAAAACGCCTGCTTGTTGCCTATGCTCTGGGTAGAAGTAGAGATTAATTATGGATAAATAAATACATAAATGCAATAAATTTCAAACTAATATGCTCATAAAAATTACACAAAAGGTGTCACCTGATAACATGGTATGATACCACAATGGGTCTACAGAGTATTCAGTGCCTCACTACTAGATTGGACTTGTAGTGATCCACCTGTTTACAGGCTCCCAAGAGCTGGGATTACAGGCATGTGCCACCATGCCCAGTCTCAGTTGTCATCTCAGTGCACCCGAGGGATGGGGCTAGCAAGGCAGGCCTGGGAATTGAACCCCTGATCCCTGCACATGCTTACAGGTGGTGTTCTGAGGAGACTGGCCAAGGGAAAAAAATTTTGAGAAGAGATAACATTAAGTCTACTAAATTTATTAAATCTATCTATAGGTTTAAGAGCTGAAACAATAATAATAATTTGGTGAGTAGACATTAGAAGTGAAGACTAGCATAATCTTAGATGGTTTACTGAAATAATTGGCTCAAAGGTGCAGTTGATCTAGAACACAGTAAGTTCGGTTGTGGAAATATACAATGTGAAGTTCTATCCATAAAACTTGTACATGCTATGATAAGGATACAGATAGAAGCCCACAAAACATATTTATAAATATTTATTTTATAAACCATGCTAAACATCTATGTTTTAAAATCCTAACTTTAAAAATGATTAAGAGAATACTATTAGTCCTTATCTCTTTTTGTTTTCCTGGGATATATTTTTGGACTCTGATTATTATCATGTTGGCTAGTTATATCTATTCAATGATGTAAAGCATTGAAAATGAAAGGTAATTCTTTACAAAATGTGTACAATTTGAATATATATAGTTTAAAAGAATAAAAATTAGACAAAACATTAGAAACAATAAGAGAATTTCCAAAAATATGCTGATAGGAATTCAACAATGGTGGCTATATAGCACAGTTCTGTCTTCAAAGTAGTTGCTCAGAGTACCAGATGCAAGCATGTAACATGGTCAAAATAAAAATTTTATGAAAAACATTTTCGAAGAACAAATAGATATTGGTAGTTCAATCATCCTAGCTGTCCTGTGGATATGCATATGTATTTCTCCTTCCTTGTTTTTCTTTTCCTTTTTTCTTTCCCTTTTACAATATATATTCACCTTTGATATTTTATCTACTCTTTCAGATTCTTGCACTAGGGAAACAGCATGCAGTTTACACACCAGAGTCTGATTTATTCCACTTATGAATATAGCCTCTATTTGCATCAAATTATCTATAAATGCCACAAGTTTATGCAGAAGGGGAACAGTTGAGTATAATGGGACTTCTAATGCTACTTTTTCAGGAAGCTCCACACTGACTTCCACAGTGGTTGTACCAGTCTACACTTCCAACAAAAAAGAAGAAATGTTCATTTCACCCCACAGCCTCTCCACCATTTGTTATTAGTTGATTTTTTTATGATAGCCATTCTCTCCAGGGTGAGATGGAATTTCAGTGTTGTTTTAATTTCATTTCTCTAATGACCAATGCTGTGTAACATTTTCCATATTTGCATTTTATTTTATTTTTTAATGTATTTGGTACAGAGTCTTGCTATGCAGCTTGGACTCATAGGATCCACCTGTTTTCTGCCTCCCAGCACTGAGATTACAGGCATGTGCCACCAGGCCCAGTCTCTGCCAGCCATCACTGCCAGGGACAGGGTCAGTGCAACACGCAGTGTCAGGGATCACACCTTCGTCCCTGCTTTTTCCGTATATTTATTTACTATTTGTATTTCTTAATCCCCAAAGTGTGCATTAATCTCAGATACCATTTTAGAACTGGGCCTTTGATGTTTGGAGGTCTGACTTTTAAAAGTTCTTTATCTGTTCTAGATAGAATTCCTTTTTGGAGGGAAATTGGTCAATATAATTTCCCAATTTGTGGATTTTCTTTTCACTGGGTTGGTGATTTTTTTCTTTTTTTTGGTTTGCAAAACTTTTTAATGAGATGAAATTCCAGCTTTGCTTTTGTGGCTTTTTGTTTATGAACTCTCTGTCCACCCATTCCTACCCGTATGTCATCAACAAATTTAGGCACTTTCTCTTCCAGTAGATCTAGTGTTTGCATGTTAATATTTAGATCTGTAACCCATTTTGAAAGTAGTTGAGTGCATGGTGATAGACATGGATCTAGATTTATTGTTTGGCACGTGGAAAGCCAGATTTTCAAGCACCATTTGTTAAAGAGACTCTCTTTCTTCCAGTCAATGAATTTGGCCCCTTTGTCAAAGATAAGGTGACTGAATGTGTGTGTAGTTGATTTTAAATCTTACAGTATATTGTATTGGTTCACTGGTCTGTTGCTTTTGTTAGTACTCTGTTGATTTTATCAGAGTAGCTTTGTAGTGTAATTTCAGCTCAGATACTGTGATGCCTCCTCTTTGCATTGTTGACCAAGATTGCATTTGCTATTCTAAATATTTTCTGGTATGCTAATGGTATTTTGATTGAAATTGCATTGAATCTTTGTAACAGTTTTGTGGGCATGGCTATTTCTGCAGTTTTGATTCTTCCTAGGCAACAAAGTCTTCAAGGTCTGAAAGTGTACACAGTTCCATCCAAATGATTTGCCAGCTTTTAGTGGGATTTTTAATATCCTGAATATCTCTTTAAAATTGTTCCATGCGTTCTAATACTTTCCTATATTGTTAATTCAAGATTTCCATTTTTCTATATTCCTCTATGTTTTTATCTTTGTCTTCTTTACATGTGCCCAGCAATTCTTTCATCAGTGTTATCATTTCCTTTTTTAACCTGTGAGATTATTTCTGTTCTGATTTCCTCTATACCTACCTAGAATTGTTTCTTTACTTCAGATAATATCATTTTAGAGACTTCAGGAATGTAATTTCAAAATTCTTCTATGCTGATATCTCTTGGACTTGTGGGTAGGATGGAAGCCTGCAATCATATTTTGCTACTTTGTCTTGTAATTTTCTATTTATTTATTTATTCATTCATTCATTTTGTATTTTATGGAAGGGTCTCACTACTACTGCAGTGTGTTCAGGCTCTCACTACTAGATCGGACTCATAGTGATCCTCCTGTTTATAGCCTCCTAAGAGCTGGGACACAGGTGCTCGCCATCAAGCCCAGTCTCAATTGCGGTCTCAGTGCAGCCCAAGGGCAGACTGGCATGGCAGGACCAGTTATCAAACCCCTGGACCCTGCGCCTACTTGCAGGATCTTTAATCCGCTGAGCTATTTGGCCAGCCACATAGTTTTCTATTTCAGAAACAACTTTTTTATTTATATGATAATCCTTGTGAAATTTTGATAGCATTTAGCTATATTACTACTATGAAGGCCACTCTAGAAAAAAGTCTGTTCTCCAGGGATATCTTCTGTGTGGGGAGTTCTTGACTCATATTTTTCTCCAGGACTCTAAATTCCCAATTAACTGAGGGTAGCATTTTGGTTTCCATTTGGCCCTGTCCTCCATTCTTAGGAGGTATATAGCTCCTAAGAATTCTTAGGTGTATAGCTGCGGTGAGGTAATGACTCTAGCACTTCCCAATGTTGTTACCCAAGAGGGAACAAATGACTCAAACAGATATTGTATCCTAGCTACAGTAATACAATTAGCAATAATAACATCAGCAAAATTTGAAAACTGACAAATTTTGGTAACTACTGATTTTGTACTTTAGACCAGAGGAGCAAATTCTATAATTACATAACAGCAAATTCTATAATTACAAATCATAAATTAGGAGTTGGTATGCAAAGTGTTTTCCCTTGTTAAAGTGGATTTGCCCTGTGTTCCTGTTGTCAGGGAAATTGCCAGCTTCCAGGTGCTTCATGTGTAGCAGGGTAGCCCAGGTACCAGGATTCCTCCATCTAAGTTAGTTGCCAAAGGTCCTAAGCACTTCTGCATTGGATACCAACCCCTTGCTTCAGGGGGATGGGCTTGAATATATCTCATGAAAAATAGAAATTGACCTATTTCAAAAAATATATGAATGCTTTCAAAAATTAACTTTCTAGTACAGCAATGTGTAATAATAAAACCATTCTTGAAATACTCGTCATTTTCGTCTTCTAAATGTGTACTGCTTCTAATGTCTTATCAATTACTGCTATACTCTTTTTAAATTAATGCTTGTACTAAAAATGGTAGTAAAAGAAAATGAGAGACAAGAAAAAAGAAGGTCATAGGACTGTCCTGCTACAATAATGTACATACTTTAATTTCTAAATTCCTGTGTGAAAATGTGTAATTGTTTTTTTCAAATATTCTTTAGGGATTGAAATTTTAGAATATCCACTGTTGTTAGAAAATAACGGTTCCATTTTGTGTCTAAGCTGTTTCATATTCAGACAGATAATAATGTTAATTTTAACTGCCTCTGTCCCGTGGTAATAATATCATTAAGCTTTTCTTCTGGATACATAACAACTTAAATTTACAGATCAAAAATTAGAGAGATAAAGTGGAATACAAGATAAAGTGGAATAGCCAGTATTTTGGCCCTAACCCTTCAAGGTCACTGAAGATTCAGGACATAAGATAACCTGTGCTGTGGCATTCTGGAATGCAGTGGTGTCCTAAATTTTCTGAACAAGGAGATTATGGGACAACAGAAGAAAATGCTTAACAATGCATAGTGTGCCTAAGAAGAGTCACCTACAGAGGAAAAAAATTCTTTCAGGCTTTCACAGGGAGCAAATTGCTTAAGCAATGGCCATGACTCATCCAGATGGCTGACACTTACAAAAGATCTATAATGTGCTATACATAGATCCAGGCTAAATCCTGAGGGGATTTGACTTAACTTATCAGATGACAAAAGTTACATATTTAGTTACATAGGTATTGCTTTAACTTGGTCTTAATCATCCAGCAGAAAATTATAATCACAAGGTCTAAAAATAATGCCATATTAATATGCTAAAATGTTAAAGATTCAAGTCAACACCTTCTGAAATATTACCAGTTATGCTGATAATGCACCACTATTATAGACTATTGGACAACACTGGGTTATTTTGTTGAATTCAAATACCAACAATCTTTGCATTGGCATCAAGTATGAAAAGATCCTTTAAACAATTCTCCAAATACAGCTTCTCTAACTGCAATGGAACACCCAGCTCCCACATAACAAACAAAAAATGGGAATATATTGGGAGTCATGTAATCTAGGAAATTGATCAAATGTGTGCAGGTGAGAATAGGATTCAGAGTCTAAAGCAAACAAGGTACCTCAGCTCTGAGATTAAACCCCCTGTCTGGTTAAGGTCAGTTATTAGTCACTAGGCAATCTTGTGTCATATGGTACTAACTTTGCAAAAGTATAAAGGACTGTTTTGTTTTAAAATAAATAAATATACATTTATTTAGACAGTATATCATGTCTGTATCTTGTCCTCTGAGTATTTACTATGAAGACAACAATATGCAGTGTATTAATTATTATAAATGTCCTACTAACCTGTTTTGAAACTGTTATATTGCTATTTTATCTTTTTATTAAAATAAATAAAAAATAATTAAATAAATATTAAAATAAAGTAAACTAAAAAAGGCAAAAAATTAGCTTTCTAATGCAATCGGTTTCAAAATAAAGATGTAAATTATGTTAAATGAATACTGAATTTGAAGGTAAACATTACTTTTTAAGATTGAAAAGCATAGAAATGTCATATATATCATCAACTTGTTTAGTAAAAGCCACACATCTCCATTTTTAGCATGTACTTTTCAATAAAGTTGCCTTTTTGTTTTCTAAACTGCTTCTGTAGCTCAAATCATTTTGAGAAATGGTCTATCTCCCATCTAGCAGCAGCACACTGCAAAGCAGTTAGTCTTTGTTTTGAAGATCTATGACAGAGTCATGGATTTTCAGTTCCCTGGGCCCTGAGAGCTAGTAGTACAGGTGCTTACAGTTACAGTGTGTGCTACACCCATGTGGCCAGCGGATCTGGAGAGAGGCATAAGGTGCTTTACAGGGTAATGCCCAGAACAAAAAATGTTTTGGCCTGTGAAGAGAGTATACTAAGTTTGAGATATATGTATGCTATCTACATAGGTAGTTCTAGAAGGAATTAGGCTTAGAGGTTAATGTTGAGGATATTTGGTGAGCAAAAATAAAATTATTGAGAGTTTTTATGAAATGAGAACAAAAAGATGTAAAAGAACAATAAGAAGCAGAAAAAATTAAGAGTGTCATAAGATAGAAACTGACAAAACACCAAAGATTTAAGAAGGACATACCAGTAAAATCACCAGAGAAGTTGGTGAGAGTGACACTTTTAAAAAGGAAAGGATTGGAATGTATCTTTTATTTTAACTATATAGCTGATGAGTTTCCACCCAGATATTTTATACTCTCTATCCTTTAAAATTAAAATTTAGTTTCATATTTTCTAGCATTTGAAATTAGAGTATAAATCAAACTAAATTTTAAACAACTTTAGGCCTGTGTCATGGTTGAAAGGAGAAAGCAATAAATAATAAAACACATTCTGCGAATGTGTCAAGATGATTGCAAGATGATAAAAGCGAGTTGATTGTTCTTTCTTTGCCATAAAAGTCTAGTAGCATAAAGAGATAACTAGATATTGATTACATAAAGAATACACACATAACCTTGCTATCGCAATCCAGAGCACTGAAGGAGCAGAAGAATTTATCACCAAGTAAAAATTAAATGAAAGTATTAACTCTTTGACTATGATATCCTCTATTACCAATTCCTAATGAAAATTTGATCCCACATCACCTGTAAAGTGATGAAATTACTGTGTGATCACATAATAAAATGTTTAGCTAGTTTCACAATCCTAAATTATATTTATTCACATTGCTTAGAGTTCAGATAAAGTTTTACAAAGATTAAGTATAAAATGTAACCAATGAATAAAGTATTTTATTTTATTTTTTGAAGAGTTAGGTGGAATTTAGTGTGACTAAATATGCTTTTAAGATTCAGAACCTCAATATATTTCATGTCTTTTCAGTTCAGTACAGATTAATTATATCGGTGACATCCATATTTATTCCTGGCATTATTCAAAAGATGTATCAATGTGATACTTTATTTTTTAATGTTAAATTCCTAAATAGGTAAATTTTATCCATAGCCATGTTTGTAATCTTAACCGATAGTTTTTGAAGTGTAATTTTTTAACATTGTGTAATCGACTTTGCTATACTCAATTTTTCATATTATAAACAAAAAGCAATAACATTAAAATATTTGTACTGATATACTTGGGACAACATTCATAATTCACTGAAGTACAATTATCAAAAATTGAAAACTAATTTTAAAGAATAATATATGTATATCTCACAGTAATATTTGAACTTCATTTAAATCATTTAGTCATTTGTACTGACACAAAAGCTTTATGTTCAGCTGAGCTTGTACCTCAGTGACATAACCCTTTTCTGGCATATATGAGGCTGAGTTTGATCCTCAACATGTCAAAAGGAAAGAAGAAAAAGAAAAATTAAACTGATGGCTAGATCTTATGAAGTTCTCACAATCTTTGATAGAAGATCATCTCTGTGCAGATTTTTTTCAGAACATGCAACTCCCTCAATTCGATTCTGCTAAAAACTTACGATAGTATTTAATATACAACAAGATAACTATTAAACTTGTACAAGGTATTTTTGAATGATAACTATTTTGATACCAGAGAGAAAGAAGGAAGCCTTAAAAAATATGACTATGAGACCTATGTGCCATTTTATTAAAATCATGTCTGACAGAAAAGAAGGACAAATATATTGGCCATTGTTTGTTGGGAAACATACTGACATGTGAAGCTTAAAGGACTCAAGGTAAATTTTGCGACCATGTTTTCAGAAGCTTTAGCACATGGCTGGCCGGCTCTAAGGCTTAAACTTGGGGTAAAGGCAGGGCTGAGGGAAGTTCATCCCTCCAGGATGCTGCCCAGGTGACCTGCTGCTCCCTTCTAGGTGCCATTGCCTAACCTCCTCCTGGCTAGGAGCTCATCAATAAATTAACTCATTGGGGAGATAAGTGTCTCACAGTCCATTCAAGTCTCTGGCATCTCTTAAGTTACAGTCAAGATTAACCCTCAGAAAGAACGCTCATATTTTTTTTGAGAAGGTTTTATTTCTTCGATTATTAAAACCAAATAAGAATGTAAAAAAAAGGAAAATAACAAAATCCTTGTTTATGCGATACTGAAATTTCATGTATCATATTTGAAGTTTTTAAAATTTCTCTTTGAATAATTATTCCTTTTATTTTTCAATGATTCCAATCACATTTTTTACCATGTAGCTTTTTCTGATGGACAGAAGTGGTTGTTACCTACCTTGTCCATTTCCCAGTGCTGATGTTTAATTTATGTTCTACTTAATATATACTAGCTCCACATGAAATTCTATAAACTGCAATAACGTTTTTATGATTAATAATTCCATGCATTTATTACAAGCTCCTTTTTTCTCCAAGCATCAGTTGTATTAAGATTTTGATCCTGAAAATGTATTTTCAGGATACATTTATTACATAGAAAATATGTTAATACAAATTGATGAAAATTAAGCCATGAGTATAAAAATAATTCCGAAATAATGGAAGGTATTTTTGCAATGGAAGGTATTTCTGCAATACCAGAACCTTGATGCACAGTTCAAATTTTAAAGCTATGTTTGCTTAATCAATTACTGATTCAAGAAATCTACTCTGTAACTGTCTTTTACAATACCAAATATACTTAACTAAGAAGATCGTCAGGCATGTAAAATACTTTTAAGACTAAAAGTGCAGATATCAAGGTAGAATTTCCGTCTTGTCCAAGTCAGTGAAATTTTAACATTTGACTTCTTAATAATTGGGCACTTAATAACAAAGGAATTTCATACCTCTTCATTGTCAGATAAAATCACAGAATAAGGGTGTATTCTAATTAAAATTTTTGTATTATTCTTAGCTGAAATCTTTATTTTTTATGACAATTCATGAAATTTCCATTTCAAAATTATTTAATTTTACCAAGAGGGTAGTGTCAAGAGCACTTGAAATTGTTCTGATAGAAACGTATTTTCTTTAACTACGTTTTATGTTTATTTATCTATGTACTTAGTTACAGGGTCTCACTGCACAGATTGGATTCATGGTTATTCTCCTATTTTCAGCCTCCCAAGCACTGAGATTATAGGCATGTGCCCCCTTGCCCAGTCTCAAACACCTCTCAGTGTGCCCTAGGGATGGGGTCTGCAGAGCTAGCCAGGGACCGAACCTAAGTCCTTTAATCTGCTGGACTATCTGCCTGGCCCTGTTCTGCTACAAGTTGCAAATTCATTTTCTCTCATATACTTGTAGAGCACTGCATAGTGATATGTGAATAAAATGATGAGAATGTCGGAAGAATTTGAACAGATAAACTTGAGAGTACAGATATTTAAGCATGTCATAATTTCAAGAAGAACAATAAGTCAGTCTTAGAGGTAGCAGTTACTATGGGGTGTATAGTTATTCACAAATTCTATAAGCCAGAAAACTAATCCAGCAATCCCTTAATGGAGTGCATACTCAAAGGCAATATAAATAATTTTAATATCTCACTTTATGTTCATTATCTCTTTATCCACCATAGCCAAAAAGCAAATAATCTGAGATGATTAATTTTAGATGTCATTGTAACTACGAGGAAACTAGCTGGTAAATTAATTTTCAGTTCCTGTCTGTGAAGATGCTTCCAGAAAGAATAGGCTATGGGTTGCTCTGGTGAATGGGGAAGTGGGCAACACCCAATGGGTTCAGTAGCCCCAACTTGTGAAAAGGTGATGCTCTCATTCTTGGAGTCAGAATACAGTGCTTCTGAGTTTAGGTTTTACCTGCAAGTTCTCCAGCCTTTGAATTGCAATAGTTGCACTGTAATCTCCCTAGCTCCTAACACCTGTTCTCATACCTTCTGCTTCAGACTGATGGTTCTGGACTAGGCTGGTCCATGCCACTGTTCCCAAGTGTCTTTACCTTGTGAATGACCTGTCATGGGAATACTCTCCTCCATAAATGTGTGAGCACAAATCCTTCATAAATTTCCTGTATGTCTGTTAGTCTCTTTGACTATCTATTAATTTTATTGGCTCTGTTTCTGAAGAATAGTGAAAAATCTGGTGGGTTCTTTCTTTCTTTTTTCTTTCTTTCTTTCGTTCTCTTTCTTTATTTCTTTTGTTCATTTGTTCATTCATTAGTTTTGTGTGTGTGTGTGTGTATGTGCATGCACACATGTGTGTGCATGCATGTGTTGGGGGAGTATGTGTGTCCTGGAGATTGAACTCTAGACCTTGGGATTGCCAAGTGTTAATGCCACTGAACTTTCTCTCTGTCCCCAAATCTTGTGTTTAATGGACCAATGGATGCACAGAAAATGGTATATGGGAACACTGGGAGACTACCAACCTTAAAAAAGAAAATCCAACCAAGTGTATAAATATGCATTTTGCTGTTTTCATTTCTCTTCTTTTTTAATTCTCATGTCTTTAATCACAGAAATCTGGGTGCTCAGGATTATAACAAGTTTGAGTCTCACTCGGATAATTTAGAAAGACCCTGTCTCAGAATAAGAATACTGGGGATATATCTCTGTGTGGCTGACCTGAGCTTAATCTGAAGGTGTAAAAAAAGAAGTGATAAGGCACAGGAAGAGAAGGAGGGACAGGCGAGGAAACACACTGAGAATAAGTTGGAGAACCTTGAGGACATTGTGTTAAGTGAAATAAGACAGGCACAAAAAGACAAACAATGGATTATCTCATTCACAGGTGGAATGTAAAAAATCTGAGGTCTTACATGCACTGGGCAGGAGTTACCAGGATGTAGAATGGCAATCAGACAATGTTGATGATGGTTACGAAATTACAAAACTTCTCATAGACAAGAAGAATTAGTTCCAGAGACCTACTCTAAACATGGTTACTAAAGCTAATAACAGAATACTGCATTTTCCAAAACTGCTAAAGGAAGGCATTTTAAAATACAAATATGGGGTAATTCACATGTTTATTATCATATTTGTCAATTCATATCTATTTCCATAAAATTTATATATCTACATATATCTAAAGTAATATTATTCAATGTATATATACAATTTTTGTTAATTAAAATGCACTTTAATCTACATTTTAAACAAAGATAATGAGTAAGTGCATCTGAATTAATTTAGGAAAAGAACGGAAATCTAAATAAAAGATGCTAAGAGGCACATATATTCAATCTTATAAACTTCAAGGAGTCTTAGTGTTGGAATTGCAAATCAAAATTTGGGAGTAAATTGCTGATAAGTTTATAGTAACCTAAGTAAACAAACAAAAATTTGTGAAACAATTCTAAGGAAACTGAAAAATTATACATAATGAAATCTAGTGATCTCACTTGTTTTTTATTATCTAACAGTAATGTACTGGATTCTCTGTCATTTAGCTCAATTTTATGATTTAGTTGTATTGAGAGATTGGGAGAAGGAATATATTTACCTTTGGCTCAATGATAAAGAAGATTTGAAATTTCTCTTATATTGTAGATAATTAAAATTTAATATCTAAAATCAAAATCAATGATTAGCAATAAAAAATGACTTAATCTATAGCACAAGAATGGACTTGTAGGAAGAATATAACTGTGAACAAGGACCCCTTCTTCTTCCTGGCAGTTATTAAGTAATGAAAGCTTATCACAATTGTGTCTGGCAAGTTGAGCCCACAACACTGCACCCAGGCTTTGTGCAGAAGCAGCGCTTGCTAATGGTGCACGCGCGAGGCACAAGCCTCGCAGAAGGAAGCAGAGCTTGTGAAGCCCTGAAGAGAAGCGGTTCCGTGGCAGCTCCCTTCAGAAAGTCCCGACGAGCGCACCTGAGGAGAGCGGGGCTCTCGGAGTGAATACTGCATATTCTGCTTTCTAATGGCAAGATAAAAACGGATGAGTTGAGCCGACACAGATGTTTCTCTGGATAAAACACAAGGCTGAAAAGCCCAGGCAATTTTGTGTTTGCTTGTTTAGCAGGCGACAGCCATTCACTGGGGGGAAGGAAAGAGAGAGAGCTTTTCCGTGACTAATCTGAACATGCTCTGTTGGCTCCAGGCTAGTCGCTTCTTATCCAGATTTGCTGCAAAGGAATTCAAATCATCTGTAAAGAAGTGAATAAAAAGGCCTCAGATAAGTTAAAGGGACACTATAAGAAATAAAGGGAGTGACTGCTTGTCTGCAGAATATATGATATGCTTATGTTGCTCATAAATAAGTAAAAATTATACATTGTCTTAAGGGGTATAGTGAGAAAGAGATGGCTCCAATAAAACTTACCTCTTTTTTTTTTTTTAAGACAATGAAAGAAAATTCAAGGAATAGAGAAGAGGGCCTGGGGACTTATGTTGGTGATAGTTCCTACTTAGTATGCATGCAACTCTCCATCTGCCACCCCAAAAGAAAACAGATAATATAATAAGAAATAGTGAGAAAAACAATTAACAAAACACAAATTAAATAAATGAAAAACTTGGAAAAAGCATTTTGTAGAACAAGCACTGCACAAAGTTCAATAAAATGGGTAAAGGAAGTAAAGCAATTGAACAAAACATATCAGTATGTCGGACTTATTGAAAATATAAACAAAATAATAGATAAAAAGTAATTCATTCACTTTCACAATATCAGATTATATTTCAGAGAAACAGCTCAAAAGGAAAGAACAACTGGAATGATGGAAAGGAGAAAAGGAAAAAGGAAGTTAGCTGAGATAATCGTGCCTCTAATTTCTGTTCATTGATATTTTTTTGGAACCGGGGATTGAACTCAGTCCCTTACACTTGTCAGGCAAGCGCTTATTCTACTGAGCTATCTCCCAGGCTCTAATTTCTGTTTATTGAAAGGAAGAGTTAATGCTTAAAATTTCTGACCAATTTTATATAACTTATATCTGGTAATCTGAACTGCCACTTTACAATATAACACTGTTATTGAATTCTTATGATTATACTTTTTCGAAATTCCTTTTTTTTTTTTTTTTGTGGAACTGGGCATTTAACTCAGATCTTTGTGCTTGCCAGGGAAGTGCTTATTCTACTCAGCCATCTCCCTGGCCCTGAAATTTTCTATTGTTTCTAATACTTCCATTAGTTTTGTTCTCTTTAAAATAAAAACAAAGAAATCACCAGTCATAATTATAACCCACCAAAATAAAGAGTTAGTGTACTGAGCTAGTATTATTAAATATGGTTCTAGAAAAATAATATTAAATAATGCATGGTTTTCAAGTAAATCTTTAAATTTCATACTAAATGCCATGGAGATCCAAATAAATAAATAAATAAATAAATAAATGTATGTCATGGAGAAACTGAATATAAACAGAAAAAATATATCCTAATAATATTACAAGACATAAAATACATAGAAAACATGCTTTAGACAGATAACCTAAAAGACACATGCATTTCTAAGGTAGAAAAGTACTAAGTTTACCTCACATTTCCACCTAAACTTTTGGGACATGACTAAAGATATAAAGAATTTATTAAAGATAAAAGAAATTATTATTGCCTTAAAATCCTATAGTGAAGAAGAATAGGGAGAAAGTTGGAGGAGAACATGTATTAGTAGAGAAATAATAAATTCCGCTTCTAGAAATGAAAGAATTAAAAAAAACTTATAAAGAATTAAAATGAAATTCTAAAATTAATGAATGCTAAATAAAAAATATCAAGCTGACCCAAATATTAGAAATGATAAATGCAGAAAACACATTGCATATTAAAAAGCTTTTTAAAGAATACAAAACAGCAGTTTAAAAAAAAAAACTATTAGAAACAATATGAGATTTCAGTAAACAAAGCAGTAGGAATTCAGCAGTGGTTGCTGTGTCACATTATGCTCTCCTTAAATTAGGTGTACAGATTAAAAGATGTACACATGTAAGATTTATTTAAAGAAAGAAAAACAAAACTAAACAAAATAATACAAAGAAGTTATAAAAAAAAATTCAAAACAGATGGGCTAGGCTCAGTAGAATAAGCACTTGCCTGGCAAGTGCAAGGGGCCTGAGTTTAATCCCCATTTCTGCAAAAAAAAAAGAAATTCAAAACAGGAAAGAAAAAATATCAGAATTAACTTCTCCTTTCAAAAGGCCAGCAGAGCTTAACAATACCATTATCCAAATCATTCTGCATACATTCCTAAATATATCTCTTCCCCTTCTTTCATTTCTCCTTTTCCTCCTCCCAGTTTTTCCTTCCCATTGAACAATTTCTTTCCCTCACAGTACCTGTTGTGCTTTTAGATTTTAATTATTCTTTCAGGTTCTGACACTAGTGAGGTAATACAATGTTTGTGCATGTGGGTCTAATTTATTTCACTTGCCAATGTAATCTCTATCTGCATCTATTTATGTACAAAAGCCTTGAATTTATCTTTTTTTATAGATGAATAATACTTCATTGTGTAAAAATATTGTATCTTTAAAAACACTGTGAAGGAAATGAACAAATCATTCATCCCATCAATAAATATAAATGACACAAATCCCTGTATAAAAGTAGCAAGAGTAGTAGCACACTGTCTTTTTGCTGAGCCATAGTATGCAGTACCCAATATTCAAAAAGAGTTTTAATTTAGGTCATGGTTTTGAGGATTTCTGTCCACGGATGGCTGGGTGCACAGCAGAAACTACATGAGCAAACAGTGAGGAGCAGAGCTGCTTAGCTCCTGGTTAGCAGAGAAGGGGAACAGTGCTGGGGAAGAACAGCTGGCAAGGGACTCATGTCGTATCCAAGGGCACACTCCTCTGACTCACCAGACACATTTAGTGCATGGTCTGCTACTCGGTTGGGTGTTGCTCATTTCATTGAAGTTAAAATATCAGGATTAATTGTCTCTACAAGTTATAGAAGGGGCTACAAGATGAAAACCAAAAGGACAATAACTACACAATAGCTACAACTACACAATACCATGCACAAAAGCTCTATCATCAAAGTGTTTATTTTAAAAACTGAAAACAAGGGCCAGCCAGGTAGCTCAGCAGACTGAGCTTAGGCAGTTGCATGAACCAGGGTTCGATCCCCAGCCTACCATGCGGGCCCCGCCCCTGGAATGCACTGAGACAGCAAATGAAACTGGGCGTGGTGGTGCTTGCCTATAATCCCAGCACTTGAGAGGCTGAAAACAGGAGAATCACTGGGAGTCCAATCTGTGTAGTGCGATCCTGTAGGCCCTGTACTAAAAGTACATTTAAAAGAAGGAAATAAAAACTGAAAACAAAATCCAAGAGGATTAGATTCAATAGCAAAACAGAAAGAATGGGTGGGGGGAAGGTGAAGGAAAAAATAATTAGGATTAACAGTTTCCAAGTGAAATTTAGGCCAGTTAATCCTTACAGAATATTTCAGAGCTTACAGATTTATGTATTACATTTCCATGCTCCCTGACATTAATAGTTCCAAAAGACCCATGATTTAGCCTTAGATCCATTTTATCTGTCCATCTGCCATGTTTTAAAAACAAATGACACTACTATTCTTTCGATCTCCATTTACTGTTTCCTAACTCATGCATCTCTTTTTATTTGTTTGTTTTGATTTTAATTGTAATTTTCATAGCACATACCCGGAAGAAAACAACTGTGGTGGAAAATATTTATAAATTCTGGTACTTTTATTTCACCTTTACACTAAATACTATTAATTTTAAGGTTAAAGCAGTCTCCTTCAGAACATGAAATGTAATACCCCATTGATAGAGAAGTGAGAAATATTTGCCTGTCATTGTTTCTCTTGTCTTTGTTTGAGTTGTTTTATTTTATTTCTCTGGAAGCTTGAGAGATAGCGAATACATGTTTCTTTCTCTGAAAATGTCTATTGTCTCTAGTCAGTGACTTTTTTCATATTTAACACTTGGTTTTGTTTTTACATTTAGAAGAATTTTTATAATAAACCTGCTTTATCATAAATAATATCTCTTTAACTAGATTTAGGGCAGTATTGAATAATGAGAAAGTTCAGGGTTTTTTTTAATGTTTTCTTTTTGAACTGAGGCTATACTTAAGTGAAGTTCAAATTTTGCCTGAAGTATAGCAGTCCAAGTTGATGAGGAAGAATTGCAAAATGTCTTCTCTTCCTAATCTTGGATATTTTTCATCATCTATATTTCTAGGTTTAATGAGACGAACGTATATTTTAAGTCTGAAAATCAACCTAAATGAATTTTATTGGCAAGCACTGTCCCTGGTCTTAGGAGGTAAAATAGATTCCATGCATAGAAGGTTAAAGTCTTAAAAGGTAATTTCCTGATTTGGGCAGCAGTGGACGTGGTACATGTCATCAGGAATCATTGTCACAATGCAAAGTATGGCTTGACAACAGGCTACTTTTCTGCCTTCAGAGCTCTGAGTGTCCATATTTAGGCACTTATTTATGTGTGTATATTTATATTTATATATGTGCATATGTTCAAAAGATGTATATCCCTGTGCATAAAATACACTTGTCTAATAATATTTTCTATTTGATTCACTGAGAATTAAAAGTAAGCATTCATCATAATTTGAATTCTTGCTATAAAACTTTGCTTACTTTTTAATGTTTTCCTTAATCCTTTGTGTAACTACAAATGCATTTTATTTAATATCAGAACAAATGACTGTTTAATATAGTGAAATTCAGAGAACACATTATGAAAATCAAGAAGTCCTATCATCAGTAGGAGACAGAATAACAAGGGTACTGAAGTCAGAAGTTAAAATGAAGTAAAACATCAGAGATTTCTATTGATGACAATTTAATATGATTCTAATGCCATTATAAGACAAAAACTAAAGCCAATACAATTATTTAGCAAGTAAAATTATGGAGTACAAAAACACGATGGCTGATAAAACAATAAACTTAGAAACTACTAAAATACATTTATCAACCTATGAGAGCAGCATAAAACTACTAAAATAAGAATTTTTTACTACATAAAAATAAGAATTCAGATAAGTGTAAGTTAAAGACACAGTCGAGTGAGCTTCAAAATTATATAGCTATGCAACACAAAAATGACAGGAGTGTTCTTGGAAAGATATTAGAAAAAATTGTAAGTTCTTGTCATCCAAAATTGGTCATTGAAAGCCACAATATTTTCTCTTTCTATATTCCTTCACTAGCAATATATTTTAAACAAGTAAAACAGCATTTTCTTTTAAAATATTGTCATGTTGTACTCATAAGTACAGTTCTTGCTTTGAAGACAATATTTCTAATGTTTCAATCTTTGTGCTCTATGCTCTGATTTTTCTAATCTAGTACTCTAGAGCAAACTAAGAGCAGTACAGATCAGGGAGAATGTGGTGCCAAGATTTGAGCTTGGGTTTCTTATTGTGCTATAGATTATTGATTCAGGGAAGGCAAGTTCAATGCCATTATATTTAGCAACCAGGCTAAGTAATAGGCTTTAGGTTGGCTGACAGACCCAGCAAGGTAAGAAATGGAGACAGTGGGGTAATGGCCTAAACTTTCAAAGCAGACATAGGGGTAGATTTACTATAAACTATGTGATTCTGTGTTTGAGCCAATGAGATGAATGTTTATGAATTCATGATTTTTCTGTGTCAGAAGGAAGGCTCATTAAACAGCGCACTTGTCAAAGTACTAGGGTCTTAGGAAATGGACATTTGAAAGGATTACAATTATGTTTGAGTTTTAAGATGAATAAATGTAAGAAATATAAGCATTAAGAACAGTAATAATATGAGCCTATTGCTTGACACAGTGGGTTCCACATCGAAAATATCCAGATTTATCAACTCCATAGGAAAAAAAAATGAGAGTCTTAAAACTTGGTATAAGGTTAAGAAAGTTAGCTAATGAATTGTTAAACAAGTGATATATATTATTTATAAAGATCTGTTCTAAATTTTTTGATGTGCACGATTAGGCTACGTGTTCCTGTCTCCTTCTCCTTCTCACTTTCTGTATTTGACAATGTTCTGTCAAAACATTGACAGAAGCATGTCATTTGCTCCGTTTCTTGCAGCTTCATTTTCCTCATATGTTGTTTTAATATTTTATGGTGAACCTCCTTCTGGTGTTGTCGTACCATGGAGCTTAATAAAATAGTGTTTGCCATGGCATCCTGCACAGCAAGCCTACTTTTCTCTTTCATTTCATCTGCTGATGCTTTAATACTTGCCTAACACACATACGGAGCACTCATGAACATTGTTTTGTATTATTTGTGAGTGTTTTCTGTTCTTTTGGTGAGCAAACAAATTCCATACACTTTGAAAAGAGGTTGGAGACTCTCCTTGCTGCTCACATCTAGGTACATCCTAGGTAGGGTGAAAAAACAAACACCACACAATTTTTAATGGATACTTTGGAGTTTCAATCGCTGCTATCAAGGAATGTGGGGTAGATGTTAGAGGACACTGACATATTGAAAAACTTTTAAAGCCTGAGTTCCCAGAATAACAGACAGAGCCAGTGCCACCATTTTATTGGAGGGTGCAATGCAGATAGGTAACAGGGAAAAAGCAAAATCAACTGAGTAATGGAGGAAGGCAATAACGTGGCTGTGTATTAACAAATTGGGAACATCTCACAGGACACAGCTAGGTACTGATATGAGTTAATGTATGCTATCACTACTTTTAGAGATGAGAATAATGAGTGTGTAGGTGGTCTTGAATCTTTCTCACATCTTACTTCTTGCTTCTCAGAGTTCTCACTGTAAGGTGTTAACTTTTACTAATTCTATGTTGTGTTCCTGTGGTCTTAGGCAATCACTGGAAAAGAAAGGGCTAATGTGGTAGAGACATTGCTAAAGATTAATTTCTGTTTCTGAGGAAGGTGAAGAAAGGACCTTGGAGTACAGGAGAGCAGTGCATATGTGCTGCCAAAAGCAGGCACAGAAGTTAAAGCCCATTTAGTTTGCTTTTTTTTTTTTTTTTTGCAGGGGGAGGGGATTGTGCAGAACCTGGGATTGAACTCAGGCCCTTGGGCTTGCCAGGGAAGCTCTTATTTTACTGAGGCATCTTCCCTGGCCCTTGCAATGAAGCCCATGCTTCCAATGAGTAAGACCCTGTGGGGCTCAGTGGCATAAGCATCTGTCCAGCAAACTCAAGGTTCAGAGTTCGATCACTGGTACAACAAAAGAGTGAAAGAAAGAAAAAGCAAGCAAGCAAGAAAGGAAAAAAGATGAAAAACTTAAGTGCAAAAATCCATTTAGGGCTGGAATGATAGCTCTGTGGACTAAGTACCTGCTTAGGCAAGTGCAGGGAGCAATGCATGCTGCCCCGGCTCCGTACCCAGGCTCCCTGAGCTGGTGACCAAGTCCATGCCTAGTAGCTCACTCCTATAATCCCAGCAGTAGGAAGACTGAAACTAGGAGGATCACTACAAGTCTGAGCTGCATAGTGAAACTGTGTACCAAATACATAATAAAGGAATAAATAAAAAAACCTCATGATAATTCTCAACATAGATAATAAAAAATGATGACAAAAAAGGAGGCTGTGGCCCGAATATATGACTTAAAACTACATCTTTCTTTTCTTGGACATTTCTGGAGAGAAACGAAGATGGAGAGCTCTGGTTTGTTAAGTGAATTTAATAATGGACAGAAATTGAAGATAGTATATTGTGTATGCGGACACCTTACATCCTTGCATCCAGCCCATCTTGTAAATGAAAGAATGTTCATTCTGTAAGGAGAATCATTCAGATTGATAATGAGAAAACCTTGAAGAGTCTTTGAGGAGGGCTGGTTAGCACACTAAACAAATTAAAAGATGTAATCTTATGGCTGCAACTGCTCTTGAGACTTTGTGTTACTTCCACTGGGGCTGTGCACTGGGCTGCGTGATAAGATAACCCCGACCCAGAATTCCAAGAATCTTAGCCTTATTTGTCTCAACTTCATAAGGTTGCGGTTGTCTGAACTGTTCGTTTACAGTTCGTAGTAGGCATAGGTGCAGCAAGAGATGCCAGTCCTGCCTCCTCTTTTCCAGACATCCTTTGCCCTATCCCCTCCACTGTTTGAGCTTCTCATGTTCACCAAGTCATGTATTCTAGCAGTTTTAATTATCTGCTCTGGTCATCTCACAACTGCCCTCTGGCTTCACTGGAATATGAATCAAACATGGCATATTGATAGAGGTCTACCTTGGTGGACATTTGATTTTAGAAGAACTATTTGTCCTTTAATTATTAAAATCTCTAATCCTGAAGATGCAAAGGATGAATAAACTAGAAGCATAAATTCTACAAGACAGTAGCTGAAAACAACTATAAGAGGGGCTGATTCTACTTCCAGCCTCAGTTACAGATACCTTGTATTTAAGCTGCTGAAGACCATGTCTCAGAATTGATTCAAACTTGGTACCACCTTAAGAGGGTGTTCTAGTCCCTCGGGTGTGGCCCCTAAGCCGAATTCATTATAGAGCCTCCGGTAAATAGGCCGACTATTCAGGAGATGCACAAGAAGAGATGTTTCTTGACTTTGTAAGA
>PVKA01007849.1:46894-75871 GCA_004027165.1 Ctenomys sociabilis | reverse complement strand
CAGCTTCCCCATCTCCTCCTGCTCCAGCAAGATTGATGCAAACGTTCTCGTGGGCCACGACACGTGAAGACCCTCCTTGGGCTCCGCGGCTCTCTCCAGCTACCACTACCCCTCCCCGTCTGCCAACCCCGTCAGGCGCACGCTTTCTACCGCAGGACGGAACTCCCAAAGGCAGGCAGGCGTCTGTGCTCACCGGCTTCAGGCCCTCACCTTTCCTTCTCCTTTGTAGCCTCTTCCAGGCTTTCTTTTTTGTCCTTAAAGTCTTCCTGGCTCTTGTTTTAGGGCCACCCACCGTCTCTTTCTCACCGACTGCTGTGGTCCCCCCTAGGGTCCTCGCATGCAAGACGGCGGCCTTCATGGCCCAGATTCCCCACCGGCCCCCTTGTGGCGTCCCTCTTTCCTTCCTGGCTACTCCTCAGCCTCCTGTGAGGCCGCCATTTCTTGCTCCTAGCTTTTCTATGCTGGTGTGTGTCCTACTCAAGGCCTAACCACTCTCTTCTTCCTCCTTCTCTCTTCACGTGGCCTCATGGGACCTGTGACAAAGTTATTCCTGACTGGCTCTCAAGGGAGATTGAGATTTTATAGTCAATCTGCTATTTAACATCTTTACAAGAAATCTCTAAATATCTCAGACGCAGAGGTTGGGTCCTACCCTGACTCCGGCTGCCCTCTCTGGCTTCTCCATTCGCACAGTGACCCCACACCTGTGGGTTCCCTGTGAGGCCCACCTTCCTTAATCTCCCACATGTCCCCCATTAGCCCGTTCTGCTGCCTGTATGCCAACAGGTCTGGAGCCCCTTTCTTCCTGTTATGCCACTTCCAGACAATTTGCCTGTAGTCTGCGTCTGGGCGAGTCTTTGCCTCAGCCTTCTGACTGCTGTCTGCATTTCCACTCTTCCCGCCTTCAGGGTCCCTTTTTCCCAAAACAGCAAGAAAGAAGTTGATAACCACACATGAGGTGATTCTATCCATGAGTAAGAGCTTTATTTTATTTTTATTTTTTTAATCATTTATTTGTTTATTTCGTACTGGGTCTCATTAGGCAGCTCAACTAGTAGTGATCCTCCTGTCTCAGTCTCCCCAGTGCTAGGATTACAGGTGTGCGCCACCATGCCCAGTGTCGGTGGCTGGCACGGTGCACTGGTACAGCATGAGGTACTTGGGATTGAACCCAGGTCCTTGCTTGCTAAGCAGGTGCTCAGAGTGCCAAGCTACCTCCCCAGCCCCGCATAAGAGCTTTAGATGGCTTCATGTAATGCCTGAAGACCAGCTCCTCATCCAGGGCCCACACCTGCCCTCCTTGCTCGCTGCCAACCCCTGGCCCATGCGTTCATTTGGCTTTAACCCCACTGGCCTTCCTGCTGTGTCTCACCTGTGCCAAGCGCCTTCCTAGCCCAGGCCCTCTGTGCTCTGGCTTCCCTGTACTAGGCGTGCTATTTCCCCAGCTGTCTGCGCGATGTTCCCTCCTCTGCCTAAGCCACCTTCTCTGAAAGTCCTCCTCTGGTCACCTTGCTGGAAACAGTAGCACGCCTTATACCAACCCAGTTTTCTCCGTCCTGTTCTCTTTTGTTCAGTTAGTTTCTTATCACTGCCAGGCAGATAAATCACAGTGTACTAGAGCTGATGACCACCTTGACCCTCCCCCGCACGGTTGCAGGGGAGGAAATGAGATCAGAGGCAAGGCGTGACCAGGCTACCGCTCTGGCTTCCTCCACATGAGTTGGTGACTACAGTCAGAGCCCCGACGCTTGCTGTTTTCATTCTTGGCGCTCGGCCAGTCCTGCAGCGCAGCCCTAGAGCAGACAGGCAGCAGTCTGCCACAGCGAACGAGAACCGAAACCCTCTTCATTTCCCATTGTCTATGTACCCTTCTCTGACTCTCCAAAAGATCAGAACAGCAGGCTGCCCTAATTTGAGAAAGTTACGTTGACCTGGATATCAGAATCCTAGGAACACAAAATAAAGAGTTATCTAAGCGCTCAGCGCGGGGGCTGGGAGGTAGCTCAGCGGTGTGAGCCCTGGCGCGCCTGCCCCACACTCCTATGCGTGCCGCGAGAGCCACCTGCACAGTGAGATCCTGTACTAAAAAGTGAAATAAAAAAAAAAAATGCTTAGTGGCCAGCAAAAGACTCTAAGTAACGTTTCTATTTCTTTACTTTCAAGAGAACTGGAAGAAGATCTCAACAGGTTAAGAAATGATGAGAAGTAACTTTTGATGCTTAATGACAGTGTTCCTCTTGGCAAATAATTCAAAAGGATTTCAAATAATTGAATGACATTGTTAAAATAAATTTCTTTCATACATACATACTTATATTTATACGTACTGTTTTTCGCGGCACTTAAGTTTATTTTTTCTTATTCAAATCCTTTCATTTCTTTTTATTTATTTAAGCACCTAAGTTTGAAAAACTAAAATAAGAATAAGATTTTTGCCGGGCGTGGTGGCGCATGCCTGTAATCCCAGCACTCAAGAGTCTGAGGCAGGAGGATTGTTGTGAGTTCGAGACCAGCCTGAGCTACAAAGTGAGCTCGAGGCCAGCCTGAACTGCATAGTGAGACCCTGTCTCAAAAAGACAAAAAAAAAAAAAAAAAAGAATAAGATCTTTGGTGAACTCATGCTGTAATTAGGAAGAAGATGCAAATGCATAGAGTAATTTAAAAACTCACCTCACTGACGTACATTATTAATAAAATAAACATTTGTTATATTTTAGATTATTCTGATCAGTTGTATACCAACAATAATTATAATAATAACTCAACCTGGAAGAACATTGAAAAATAGTATTTATGATTACATAAAATATAATAAATTCAGTACACACTTTCGTTGCTGCAAGTGTCATGACATGATCAATGTAGGGCCTTTTGCCATACTATGTATCACATTAATATAAAATTTTATGAAGGAAATGAGAATACATCTTAGTTCTGGAAAAATGAAATGCAATCTTTGGCTACTGGAGAATCATCTGTACAGTTTCTAGCGAATGGCAATATAAAATAATCACGAGACTATCGAAATTTTGCTAGGGTCAATTATAAAGGTAATATAGCAGTTTTATTTTAAGAAATCAATACACTTTTCCCCTGGTATCTGCAAGAAATTGATTTTAGGATCCCTCGAGACTACTAAAATCCATGAATTTTCAAATCTTTTATTTAAAACAGTAAAGAATTTATAAATAACTTATGTGCATTCTCCTGTGTAGCTGAAACCATTTCTGAATTACTTGTAATGTCTCATACAATGTAAACATCACATAAATAGTTGTTATATCATGTTGTTTATAGAATAATAAAAAAAGGGCTGTACATGTGTAGTGCAGACCTAACGTTGCTTCTTCATACATTTTCCACCTACAGTCGATTGAATTCTCAGATATAGAACCCCAGGCTATGGATGGCCATCTAGACTTGTAACAATCCAACACTGAGATCATTTGCCACTGGCTCTTTAAAGCACTGATTAAAAAATTTAGGTATTAATGTAAAAGAAAAATAAAAGGATGTGGAGTGAGGTGGGAGGGTTCACAGCTTAAAAAAAAATCTTTGAAGTTTTGGAAGACTAAAGATCTACAAGGATCAAGGCCCCAGAAAGGCCTTTGGCAGGCGAGTGGGCACTCGTGGCTCTGTGGGAAGCCCCCAGCCGGCGGATGGCACTTAATAGTGCACTCTGCGGGGACAACTGCTGTCCCCAAGTCTGGGAGGGGTCTGATTCTCAGGGGAGTGTCCTGTCTGTGTCATGTGCGACTGCCTTTTCAGTCGTTCCGTGCTGCTGGTGCTTAGGCTCAGATACATTTTATTTTAGAGCCAGACTAGCACGTGCAGGTCCGCCTGCGTGTAACCGGAGGCCAGAGCGGCCTGCTCTGAAGGCTCATCCAAATCCTGCAGCCGCTGACAAACTACTCTACACGGCCCCCTACTGGTCACTCGCCTCTCTGTATCTTGCTTGGCATCAGGATGTTCCGGGGGCGGCCGGTACCCCGTGGGCCCCACTGCCTGACCCGTGGGTCTCCATCAGCAGGCGGATGGAGGATTTCACAAGTTGTTTTTCGCTGAGGGCTGATGCAGTTGGGGTGCAGATGGTGGATGTGAGAGACAAGAGTGAATGAGAGAATGAGAGAGGGAACAGATGCTCCCAGAAGGCTGGCTCTTTCAGAGAGGCAGCAAAGGAGCTCAGGACCTAGGACTGGCCACCAACCAGTCACAACTCTTGTCTCAGATTCCAGAGGACCTTGCTTGCTCAGGTTTTGCTGAACCTTTTTGCCTTCAGCTGCCCTTTATTTGCCAGAAGTTGCAATATTCTTAGAGTTGGTGAGTCTCTGAGTGACTCCTAATTTGGGGGAGCAACCCAGAGACCCTGACACACTCTTTGATTCTTTTTAGTTTGTACTGGGAATTGAACTCAGGACCTTGCAGTTTCCAGGCAGGTGCTTGTACAGCTGAGCTATCTCCCCATCCCATTCCTAGATTCTTCCATGCCAATCCCTGCTTCTCACTCCAGCCCCACCTTTGCTAGTGCTCTTTCTTCATATGCCTAAAGGCATTTCATGGTTTTTATGACCCACTTTATGAGAGGGATTTGACTTCTCTTCATTTCATAGGCAAGTAACTGTGTTCATACACATAAGCACAGCTGTGCTTCTGTACTTCGCAGGGAGAAAATCTTATCCCTCAGCTTGCTTTCCAACTGCCAGTTAAGGACCCAGGCTCCAGCTGTGGTCACGCATCTTCGGGCTGGCATCACCCAATCCTCTAGGTCATCTCAGCTTGGTTTCTGGTTGAGCCAGATGTCTGTGGGTAGCTCAGCAAGAGTGTAATGGGGTCTGAGGAATGGGGGAGGGCTGGAGGTCTGTGCGGAAGACATGCTGACTTCTCCTCCTCCTCTGCCGGAGGTGTTAGAGCAGCCAGCCACCCCTCAGTCTGCCCTCCTACCAAGTGTGTCTCCATATGCTCCTGGCTCCTTTACCCTCCCCCAACCAGCTGCCAGCTTCCTGCAGCCCATGTCTATGGGGCAAGTCACTGCCCGTTCTTAGTGACTATGACCACATGTGAAGCATCCGGTCAAGGTTACAACGCACTCATTTCTCACTCTGTAGGTGTGCAGGGTCTCCCCGAAAGCTGGCAGGAGCCGTGCTGGCGTGCTTCCGGGCTTCTGGCAGGGGTGCGTGCAGGCTAACTTTCTAGTCCATCAGAAAACTTTCTCCAGTTCTGTTTGCCGAGTTCCGGGAGGATCTGGCATGCCACTCAAATCATCTGACCTGTTCCATTTTAGAAACAGACTATTTTTCTCTTCTAGGCCAAGGACACCTAGAGCAGAGGGATGGAGAGGTGTTATCAGGGCGAGAACTTGGCTCCGGCCCAGGAGCCGAACAGTCTTTGGGGGCCAATTTTTGTCTTTAGTTCAGATCCTGGAATAGAAATTCAAGCATTTTGAACATTTTAATGCAACGGATTAAATACACCTACATAGCTAATTTTTCCTTTAAAAATTAAATGTTATAAAGAAAGCTAACATTGTTCCTTGTTACACGCCTGCCCACTCTTTGCAGTGTGGTCACTGTCTTTCCAGAACCGTCTGCTTCGCAGGTCCTTTGAAGCAGAGTTATGCACTGAGCCTGTGTGACAGTTTTAAAACCATAAACACCATTGCTTTGTACTTCTTTCTGTACAACTCACCCTCTTGTCTCCATGAGTTGCCTTGGTATCTTTTTATTTCAGTATCTTTTCCTTGCTATTTACCCTACCACGGCTTGTTGCCCTTCTTCCTTACCACCACACAGGTTTATGCCAGCTCCTTCTGGAGCATTTATAAATAACAGATCCATAAACATCCTCCTTTGGGTTTCTTCAGGGGGACACATCAGAGAAGAGTGGCCGAGTCACAGAGCGTTGAAGAAAACTAACCCCTGCCAATGTTCTCCCCCCAATGGCTGCAGTAAATCAACCTCTCAGAAATGAGTGGGAATTTGGCTTCCTCTCAGGGGCAGATGTTTTCACCAGTTATCATTCTTCTTGGCCTGTTGCTCCTTTTGGGCCGGGGAGGTGAAGTGGCCCTGTACCCTGGAGCCATGGAGAGGGAGCCGTAGCCCAGCTGGGCTGCAGGGCCACCTCTGCTTCCTTTGCAGATCAGTTGCTGCTCCACCAGCTCTAGCCCGTATTGCGCCTGCTCGTAGCGGCCATCACATCCTTTGGGCCACCTTTCTGCAGTGAGGAGCACAGGCCCTGCCACTGTTGGCTTAGCACAGAGAGCAGCAGACAAGGGGCAGGGGCCTTGGGGCTGAATTGCTGAGCACTGGTTCCTGTAGCAGTTGCTTTCCTATGATGAGTCCTACGCATTTCATTTTTGCAAGAGGCTTAAAATTATCACTATGTTATTTCTCAGTAGGCAATACACCCACATGATCAAAACATCAAGCTATATAAAAAGTACATGAGGAAAAGTGTTGCCTCTCCCCTGTTCTTGTATGTGTACCAGCCTTCCACAATGACTTTATTCAGTTCTTAAAAGTTTTTTTTTTTAATGTATTTGGTACAGGATCTGGCTATGCAGCTCAGACTCAGAGGGATCCTCCTGTTTTCGGCCTCCCCAGCACTGGGATCACAAGTGTGCGCCACCTTGCCCGAGTTTGGTGGCCAGCTCAGCATGCCTGGGGGTGGGGTTGGCATGGCCTGTGGTGCCAGGAATTGAACCCCAGTCCCCTGCCTTGCCTGAGCTATCTTGCCAGCCCCTTTATTCATTTCTTATGTATCAGTTTTTCAGATCAAATATAAACACAATGGACTATGCTGCCTTTGCTATGTGACAGTCAGCACATCTTACACATTGCGTCTTGTTCTTTTATGTTATCAGTAAGTCTTGAAGACAATTCCATAACAATACAGAGTTTGCACTTATTCTTTTTAACAATTGCATAGTATTCCACATCCCACCATCGTTTAACCAGGCTCCCTTTAATAGGGAAGTGGATTATTTGCAATTTTTGCTATTACTGGTATAGTACAATGAATAATTTTGATCATATGTAATTTCATATGGATTAGGATCATCTGCAGGATAAATCCCCAGAAGTGAAATTGCTGGATCAAAAGGGAAGTGCATTTGTGATTTTCATAGTTATCAAAATTTTCCATATAGAAATTATACTAATTCATTTTCTGGTGCATAAGGGTTAGCAGATTTCCCCCCACAGATTCACCAGATGGGTGTGTTAAAGTCTCTGATTTTTGTCAATCAGATAAGAGAGCACAGTCATCTCAAAGTGATTTCTGTCTGCCTTTCCGGTTATGAGTAATGTGGAAAATCACTCATGCAGTTCACAAACCAACAGTGGTCTCTCTTCTGCGACCAGCGGGCCGACAGCCTTTGCCTACCGTTTGCTTGTGTGCTTGCTCCTACTTCTCTAACGTTCTGAGGAGGCTCTTGCTGTGCCCAGCAAGTTCCCGCTGGATCTGGTCGGGAGTCGTACGCTTCCTCCCACAGCCTGCTTGGCTGTGTGCTTGCTGCTGCCTTTGGGGGCCCCTACAGCCCCGAGGCTGCTCTCTGCACGGCTCTCTCTGCACGGCTCTCTGCACGGCTCCTTCTCGCACCTCCCTGCCTGCCTTCACCCTGGCACCCTTTACCCCAGATGCCCTGTCTTTGGTTTTCCATCTGGGGATCTTCCATTTGTCCCTGTAGGCCTGAATCATGCTGCTCTACTTTTTAAAGATTACTTTTTTTTCCAGATCATTTTCTTTAATAGTACACTTTTGGAATACATAATGCTGGCAGTCCAGTGGGGCCGGGGGTTGGCACTCGGACACGCACACCTTCACTCTTCAGCTCCCTCCCTCTCCCTCCCTCTCTCTCCTGATCCTTTCCCTTATCTTTTGGGAAAATTGATTTCCCTCCTTCCTATTGTCTGTCCTTTGTTTTGCTCTTTATTTACACATTGGTTTTCTCATAGAAGAGAAACCATGTGATATTTAAGTTTCTGTCACAGATGGTCCCCAGGTGCACCTATTTTCATGCAAATGTGCAGGTTTATCCTCCCGGACAGCAGACTGGCACTGCGCTGTGTGTGTGCCCAAAGGCTCCACTCGACTCTGCCTCCCTCTCTCCCGCCAGAGCCTGGGACTCCTTTCCGGCTACTGCTGTCACACTACCTTGCCTCTGTTTGTCATGTCACCTTGTTTGTAGACATCCTATTGATTTATCTTCCCATGTGTAATGGTTAACAGTGGATTTTTCCCCACTGTTTCACCAAGAGGGTGTGCTAAATTTTTGATTTTTGTCAATCAGATAAGAAAATATGATCATCTCAAAGTGCTCGCTCTCTGACATTCTTGCCGTGAGTAATGCTGGGCATTGCCTACACAGCGCAGGATCCAAAGCAGTTGTTCTGCTTGTGCACATCTTTCCCTCCTCCCTAACTGCAAACTCCTTACAATGCTTGTCTTTGTTTTCTTAACCCTTAGCACATAGCATGTGCTTGTGGATGCCTGTGGAGCAAATGGATAGACAGCTCACTGGCGGAGGTTACCAGCCTCTCCCTATCCTGCTCCAGCTGATCCTAGGTCTTCAGCTGAATCTTATGCATGGAATATCCTTCCACTGAAACACAGACATGGAGAGGACAGGTTGTTAAGGGCCTGCTTTTGTAGCCAGGCATTTATTGGGTGCTGTGAAGCCCTTAGCAACGAGGAGGGGCTGCTAGGCCTGTCCAACAAGAACTCTCATGGTCTCCTTTGTCTAAACTTTTCTGTGTCAAATCCAAGAAAAACCAACAGGGACAACACATTGTTTTGAAGTAAAATTTATTTTAGAGCTCTCAAGACAGGGTGAACATCTCATTCATCAGTGTTTTCACCTACATAATCTGAGTTCAGCTATTTTCAGTCCTATTGAAAGCTTGATGCAGGTAGCATACCAGTCCAAATTACATTCATTCCATAAATATTAAAGACTAGGGTCTTTCACAGGTACTATTGCCTCTGGTCCCCCTTGAATTAAATTAAATAGATCAACCAATCAATAAATAAATAAATAGGAAAGTACTTGCTCAATAGGAGACAGAGGGAGTCTTTGAGCATAATGTGCTGCTTTTTGCCAGGCTGGCTTGGAGGAAGCAGGAGGGGCGAGAGGGAGAGAGCAGTTGCCCAGCGGGTGGCAAGAGGACTCCTTAGCATGCATCTGGGGGGTCAGTTGGGTGTCAGTGGGTCGCAGTCAGTCCAGCCTGTGGTTGTGCTCAAGTCCCCTTCTCCCAGCCCTGAGGTCAAGGCGCCATTCAGCAGCTGCGGACCCACCGGGCGTGGTGGTCTTCAGGAAGATGTGAACCCCATGCTGAAGTCGATTATGGCCTGGCCGTTGTTCTTGCCCAGGAACACAGGCATGTGCTCCGCCTGCGAGGTGCTGATGTACCAGTTGGGGAACTGGGCAGACTCAAATTCCACGGTGCTCTTGCTGGTGATCTTGTTGAAGACAAATCGCTTCTCCATCTTCTTCTTTGGGTACTGCTTGCCATCCACACTCTGAGGCGAAAATGAAATAAGGATTTTTCTGAGAGAAGGCACAAAGGTTTTAGCTGAAATCATGTTGGGGCCAGCCTGAGAGCAAACTGGTGAACAGGGGCTGCCTCGTTGGTGTCTTTGGGACCCCACATGGTCACTGAGGAGGCCTTTGTCTTTTCTGAATCTGAGACCCAACACTGGGGAGCATCACGTATGAGTGAATTAAAACAAAAGAAGTGATTCCTGCCTAAAGGACATCGTTACAATAATGAAGTTTTTATTAGGAAAGCTTCAAGAGATAGTGGCGGGATATTGGAAGTGCAGCAGAGATTAATGACAGGTCCCTTTAATCAGTTCCTTAAATTGTCATTGATCAAACAAGAGCAATCCTAAAGCTATAATCTTTATGGCCTGAATATTGCAAAATCTATGGTGGGAATAATGGCAGAACACAACAGGGACAAAATGATTTAATTCTCTGGACTAGGAGTGAAGTTTTCATATACTTAAAAAATTATGTTAAATCTACTTTATGTTTATGCAAAACTGTCAAGTAGACCTGCTCTTGGATTTTCCAGAGGCTTGGGAGGGAGCGGGTGGTTGTTGGGGAAGTGAGAGATGAGGGTGCTTCAGTGGGGGCCGAGGTCTCCTTTGCGCTCACTCACCTCCAGCTGCAGGACAGGCTTATCATCTTTCATCACACAGGACAAGTACAGATTCTTCCCCTTGAGGCCCAAGGCAACAGGGATTTTGTTGATGCTTTTTTCTCCTTGTACAAAGCTCATGGAGAACACCACTGGAGAGAGGAGAGGGATCTCGTGGTTAGGGATGCAGCAATGCCAGGTAAGCCCAAGTTCTGGACTCCACAGAGAGAACTCATTAGCATCCTCCATGGGGAACCACCGTGAGGGAGGGCCCTCGGCCTCACAGAGAGGTTAAAGGTTTCCTCACAGATAATAGCTGGGTCAGCTGGCTGATAATGCAGAAGGCCAGGACAGAGTTAGAAGCTGTGTTCCCACAAGCCATCAGGCACCAGAGCTTGTTCAAGAACATGGCAGCGAGTGGGGCAGAGCTGAGAAACACGTGTCATGGCTGGGGAAAATGGCTCCCAAGAAGAAGCCCTTATTTCCATCTCCCACAGCCATAGCACTCTCAGTCAGAGGCCTGGGACTACTTCTCGCTCCTCCATTCTGAAGAAATAGCATTATCCTTGCTTGGCTAGAAGTGGGAAGCCTGGACCGGAAGGATGCTTCCCACCAAGACTGACGGCTTCAGGGAAAAACCTGTTGTGGCCTGAGGCCTGGGCGATCCCTGTAGCTAGTGGTGGTCTCACTGCATGTGAGACATGTGCCAGTCACAGCAGAGAGATATTTCCTGGTGGTTGGTAGATTTCCCCACAAGGAGCCATGTGGTGTTGGGTGGGAAGGGGGTCAGGGCCAGGGGGGAGGATGGGCCTCATTATCTTTTCACTGTTCTCATTTTAGGCTCAACAGCAGGAAAAAGGAACCCACAGGCAGTTAGGACATGTCCATCAAGTGACCTCCCACTGGCCCTGTGCCTGGGAGGACAGAGGTCCTGGGAGTGCTCGGGCAGTCTCATTCTCCCAGCCACACCGTCTGCTGACAGACGAACATGCCAAAATATTCAGGCTAATATAATGGACCCAAAATGAAATGTTTATATGCTCTTCTTTATATTTCTTTTTGCTTTTATTATTAATTTGCTGTAGTGATTTTTTTTTTTTTTTTGTTCAAAAGCTACAGAATTAGCAAACTGTCTGGAAACCAGGAAGGGAAACTAAATGTCCCCAGGTACCTTGTCGGTTCAGATTCTCTCCGTTGAGATGAAGCGCTTTCAGTTCACATGGGTCGTATAACACCAGGTGTTTGTGTTGTACATCCTGGAGCGTGCAGTTCCGTACTAGGACAGGTGCATCAGACTCAAGCTTATCATCTGACGTGTTGCAGACGATGAGTTCTGGAATTTGGAATGCACAAGTTGTGAGGTCAGACACCAGAAGGGAAAGCCTAGGGAAGTGCAGCAGGAGAGCTGGAGTTCTTTGAGACTCTCTAAGCATGTGGGGTCCAAGTTGAATTTAAGTGCTAGTGAGAAGGAACTTGGGAATAGAGTGGTTGAGAACACTGGGCCTGGCATTGTGAGACCAGGGTCCGAGCTTTGCTGCTATTGTCACTCATCATGGGCTTGCCCTAGAGGCGCTTATTGTACAACACTAGTCTTGCAGGGAGGCTGTGAGGTATGCAGGCTGTACTATAAGTGAAAACACTCTGACCATGAGTGAACTGTACAGGAGAGGGGTTAGCAGGGTCTTCTTTAAGAATTATTTTAGTGAAAGAGGAGGTTAATTTTTTTAATTCTTTGTTTCTTAATTACCAGGCTTTTTACCTTTAAAGGGCTTAGACCAGGGGAGGGTAAGTGGCTGAGGGACACACTGAGAAGCACCTGGGTGAAGCTCTACCCTCTCCTTTCAGCTCTCATTCAGTACCTTCTTCAAAGATGAAGGGGAAGAAGGCGCTTAGGTCGCCGTCCTGGAAGGCCCATGTGCAAGGACCCAGCTCCTTCTTCAGCTTCTCCACGGCCACGACGAGCGATACCACCGGTTTGAAACTCTTGTTGAAGTGCTGGCGGGAGATTTGCAGCTCGATGCCCTCATCCAGAGAGCAGGGGTCCAGGTCTTGGAAGCAGTACTGTGGAGAAGCCAAGGCAGGGAGCACGTTAGGGTGGTCTGGCCAGTGAGCTGCTGCACGGCCTCAGACAGCAGCAGGGGCTCGTGGCCATGATGGGGCACTTAATGATGATAATCCCTGTGTCTCTGAAGCCCGGAGGTGTTAAGTAGCTTACTGAAGGGCACCTGGCAAACAGGATGTGGGCTTGCTGACATGCTACGCGCTACTTTAGAACACACCCCACTTCTTTCTTATACATGCCACATATCACCATATATTTATTCCTTTTTAACACTGTATCTTCTTATCTCTCTAACGCTCTAACACTATGCATTTTTATGACAATGGCAATCATGACATCTTCCTCTCATCTATGCTCCCTGGACAAGTTCTCAATTGTTCTACACATGTCCTTTTCTTATGGACCTTCTACAAATACTGTAAGAATGGTTACTCTTGGGGAAATACATGGTCACTTTCCTGCGATGCAGAGAAACTCTCCATGCAGGCCTGAGTAAAGTTGGCTTGGGGAACAGTATTGGTTCCAAAGCCCAAAGGATGGTGACAGACACTGAGCTGCACAGTGAAAAGCTGAGTAGGCAAGAAGTCCTTCCCCAGAGCAGAAGGTCCTGAGGAGAGCCAGGCCCTGGAGGGTACTGGGAGCCACAGGGAGTGAGCCAGTTAACTGGTCTTCAAAATAAAGAACTATGCTGCCAACAGGACCGAGGACTGCCATGAGGGTGAGGGGGGCTGTGTACTGCACGAAAAAAAAGTCAGAGAAAAGTGGCTGCCTACTAATCCACATAAGGAACACCCAGTAGAGCAGAAGTCCCCACCACCTGGGAAAGTTACCAGGCGTCCTGAAAGGAGGACAGCTGGAATGTCACCATGGACTTCTATAGGGGCAAGAGGCTGTAAAATGCCCATGTGCTAGGATACGCTTAGCTGCCATCACAGATCTTTCAGAACTGAAGGCTGTAAGTAGCATCTAGGATCTCTGAGATGATCCAGTTCATGCTCTGTGTTTTTCAAACGAGGGTCAAACCGGAAGCAAATGGTTTTCTCTCAGCTCCCAATTCACCTTTGGCTTAGATCATCTATGTCTCCTCGTAGGATCCATCCCAGGGAACAAAGCACTATTCTACCCTGAAGCAGGCAGACCTATGTCATTTCTCAAGGTCACCCTTTCCGGTTGCAGGGTTTGGCTTAGATGATTGGAGCGGGCTGAACCAATCTCCTAAAAGGAGTATCAGATTTGAAGACTTGGCTGTCTTCCTAGTACAAGACAACGTGGCCAAGCCTTAACCAAGGCCCGAGGTGCAGTGGGAGGTGTGTGTGGGTGTGGCCTCCATCTGTCTCTCCTGAAATGCAGAAAGTCACCCTGCAAGACTACCCTGAGAAAGACACAGCCCCAGCTCCTGCCTTTGCACTTTCCTTTTCAGACAGCCTCTATGGGTAGAGAGGAAAGCCCCAGAATCTCACCTTCATCGTTTTGGGACCGTCGACCTCAAAGAACAGTTCATTCTCGTCACTGTAATAAAAACAGACACAGGGCTCAGTGATGTCTCCTCCACAGGTCTAGCTTTCCTTCCATACATCACGAGTCTTCCCTATTAGGAATATTGCAAACAGCACTCTGCAAAGTTCCATAGCAATAGACAAGGAACAACCTAGAGGGCAGATTCTGGGCCAGGCAAGAAGCATCCCAAGCACTCCCCAGTGGACCCTGAGGCCTGAGCCCTAGGCCCACAGACTCTGGTAAAATCTGAACTCTCGCTTTCACCCAAGACAGATTTTGTAACAGGGTCCCATGGGTCATCTGTTTGGTGTCTCCTCTTCCCTGCCATCTGCAGGACCCCCAGGGGAGCAACATCTGGATAGCCTCTGGGTTCCAAGGTGAGACTCCAAGCAGGAAGTGAGTCATTTAACCAGGCTAACTTGAACACTGAAAGAGGCAGTGTGGGGCAGATCTGACCTCTAGGTGCAGATAACCCTCTACTCTTTTTTTTTTTTCTCTTCAGAATGAGGATTGAACTCAGGCCCTTGCACTTGCCAGGCAAGCACTTACTCTACTGAACCATCTCCTCGGCCCTACGCCTCCACTCTTGAAAGGAGTGCACTCCTGTGCACACTCCTCACCATGCTCCCCACTGACCTGTGGTAAGCTGCCATTTCACTGCTGAATTCAGGAACTGCTGCCATAGCTGCCTCAGAGACCTGTGGAAAAGAGGAGAAAGTGAGTGACTGCTGCAGTGCTGCTGCCCCTGGGGGCTCCTCCGTCTGGGAGTCTCCCAGCACCTAGTACCCAAAATGATCTCAGCACAAGTGAAGGCATGGAAGGGCCGTCCTTTGGGCCTAGAGGACAGCATTTGCAGAGCCAAATTCAAGCCAGGAAAATACGGCTGGGCCACTTGGAACCACAGCTTGGACATTGATTGCTCAGGTGTCAGCAATATTCATCTCCGAAATAAATTATAAGTCACAGCATTGCAGTATGCCTGGCATTTATGCAAAAAGCCCAGTCCTTAAGCGCAGCACAGAAAGGAGAGAGAGAGAGAGAGAGAGAGAGAGAGAGAGAGAGAGAGGAAGAAGAAGAAGAAGAAGAAGAAAGGGAGGAAGGGAGGGAGAGAGAGAGAACCAAGATGTATGAGTTAAAAGTCATACTTGAGCAATGAAGATCTGCTGGAGAGAAGATCAGGATCAGTCTTCTGTGCCTTGCACGTGGAAGGAGTTTGTGAGCTTCCAGCTCCCTCACTTTTTTATGTTCCTCAAAAGCAGAAGTGAAAAGCTGAGAAATTTCCCGTTGGTTAACTGATTTCACAACTGAGGCGCAGAGTGGCGGGAGGTGATTGGTGGGAAATTCTCAGGGAAGGGGCTAATTCACTGAAACAACTCCCTAGTCCCTGGAAGGGCAAGGGATAGCAAGCTGACACATTTTGCAAATGTGCCATTAATGCAAATAGGCACTGGTTTTCTTGAGTTCATTGGGCAGATGATGTCAATATTAAAATTCTGGGTTTTTCTGGGTTGGAAAACCGTTAATGCAAAATCTCTGCAACAAGTGGAGAATACACCCGTGTACGTGCACAAACACAGATCCTTGGGCTTATATTCAGAAAACTTTCTGCTTGGAGGTGGATAAGTGGGTTTTAGGAAATGACAGCAGCCTTCCTGGTATGAATTGAGAGTGCTGGCCTCTGATGACGGGAGTCTGCAAGTTGCAGGTGCCTCTGGAGAGACCCTTGGCCTCCCTGGAGTGGAGCAGGGTATACACTGTACATGGGATGCACACTCCTGGTGTGGCTGGGAGAATCCTATGCCCAAGCTCATGCAACCTTGTGAGGCTCAGTGCCAGCACTTCGGCCAATGTAATGTTAAAACCCCCTCAGCACTGAATGACCAGCACCATGAGGGTGAATGAAGTCTTGTGAAAAAAATGGTGAATAAATCAAGTGTTCATGATCACAATCACTTGGTAAAATGTGGAGGAGATGCTCTATGCTTGAAACAAGTTTTTAGTGGTGGTTACTTCTCTAAGAAGTTCTGTTGGTAATAATGAGCATTACCAGGCTCTGTGTAACACAGAGTCCAGTGGAGTGCCTGACCATGGTACTGTCTAAGGGCAGCTCTTCATTGGTTGAATATGTGAGTGACCAGGTCATAAATGGTTCAGGAATGAGAACATATCCAGGTTTATTGCACTTATTACAGCATTAAATTGAAACTTGGCTCACTTTTCTAGTTCCTTAAGGAGGCTGTGAACCCTTTTTTTTTTTTTGCCACCAAGTCCAGCACAGTGCCCAGCACATGAATGCAGGCACGTAGGTTTTGCCACCTGGATGGGTGGGCAGGGGTTGGGCAGTGTCTTCATTCAAACAGGCAGATGCCTACTGTGTGCCAGGTACTGTATTGTTCTGCATTACCCAAGAGAGATGGCCTTTGACTTTGACAGGGGAGAATACTTGGGGTATGAATAAAATAGACTCTGCCTTGGAACAGGGCTATCTGCATGAGCTTGCTCACTTGGCAGCTGTCTGATTCTCAGTTGGGTTCCTAGCATCTTCACATCAGAAAGGGAGACATAAGAATCTCATCTTTGGTAAGCTACAGGTTCTGTTGAAAATCTAAAAGCTGTTCATTGCATCTTTTCTTAGGAATTGGCAGGCAATAATAAATTCTCAAACCTACATTTTCATAAAATTGTCTAGTCCCACGGCTCCTTCAGAGGCCCTGCCCGGGTGGTTCTGTGAGTGCCTCTGTTTTCTCTCCCCAGGATCCACCGTGCAGATTAAGCACTCATCCATATCCTTCCGGGAGGGACTGATACCTTCCTCAAATCCTGTGTGCTACACTGAGCAGACCCTTACTTCCCAATGGCTTTGTGGGCTGTCCTGAAAGTATACATAGATGTCTGCTAATGGGATTAAAAGCCAAACAAAGGAGTCTGAAAGGCAGTGACAAGCAGGGAGTATGTATGTGAGGGACTCGGGCATCGACTATGGTTTAATCAATTCTGGAGCTTGGAGTACAGGTCAGAAGCCTTGAACACATGCGCTTTGCCATCTTCTAGTGGTAGAGTTCCAGAGCCTCAGAAGAAGGCACCTGAAAGGAGCCCTAGTGATGCTGGTCAGATCTAGTGGGATGAAGACAAATGGCTGTTGGAGTGTGAGTGGTGGATGAAGGTACAAGGCCGGGCGGTATGAAGTGATGTGTCCAGAGTTAGGGTGTGGATGGAGGAGTAAATAGATTCTTTCTGCTTGGGGGAAATTCTGGAGCCATGGAGCAATGCCCTTTGACGTAGTTCTGCCACATGTCATTCTGACTCTGTGGACTGGACCCCAAGCTATCTACCAGCCTGTCCATTTCGGGAAGTAAAACCTCTTGTCGTGTCAAGCAGGCAGGTTGCACAATGCGCGTATCAATCCCTGTCTTTCCAAGGAGACAGCTCAAGCCACAGCATGCAATTCCAGTCCCCAGTGAGTAGTAAACGACTCAGTATAGAAATAGCTCCACGAAGGCCGGAGAGCGCAAGAGTGACATCACCGTAAACAGCAACGTAGAACCGAGGAAATGAAATAAGCAGAAGTGGGGAATTGTCGGTGACAGGATGTTGTGAGGAGTCCCAGATTTTGGGAAATGTTTAGTTCTCAAGTCACTCACATGCTTCTTAGCTGGGTGTGTTGCGCCCTGTGAATTCACTTCTTTCTATCTCAGGAGAGCCCTGGCATTTTCCAAATCTGTGTTTTGTTCTTTCTTCCCCTCTTCCTCTTTGCTTTCTCCCTTGCAGTTAGCAGCCTTGATGCTGGGTTTCTTTTGTTCTTTTTCCTCGTCCTTGACCTTCACTGTGGCGCGGTTAGAAGCAGTGGGCATTCCCACCCTTGGAATCTCACGCTTCTTTCTCCATGATGCTGAAAAAATATGTCTTTCTACAAGTTTGTGATGAAACACTTCTCTCCTAAAGCATTTGCTGTGTCTATACTCTACTTTCTGGTCATTACACAATCGAAGCTGGTGTGGCCGTTTCCTTCGAGGATGCTAATTTCACTTTTTCTAGTCATTTCCTCTTTTTTTCTGGAGGGAGGGGCTGGGACTGAGTTTTCTGTCTTCTGGGAGAGGAAATTCTCAGTAAAACCATTCAGTCTTTGTGGGTCCTCTGGGAAAGTTTGGAATCCAGAATGCAGGTGGCCAAACTTCCCTAATTATTGACTAATTTGGAGTAAGGGAGTCTGATTGTGAGTAAATGTTAAAAATGTCTGCGAAGATAAAAATTTTAATAGCATAGACAGATATTCTGGAATTCACTGGCCTCTGGCTTGGAGGATTTTTTTATGTGAGACAGGGTTTTACTATGTGGTTCAGGCTGGCTTTGAACTCACTTTGTAGTCCAGGTTGGCTTGAAACTCACAGTGATCCTGCCATCCCAGCCACCTGAGTGCTGAGATTACAGGCATTCACCACCACACTTTGCACTGGCTTGGAGTTCTTATCTTTCTCTAATTTTGGAGGCTTAGAAAATCTACCTACTGCCTCTGCCAGACGGGTCAGTTGTTTAAAATGCTGCTTGAGTAAATGCAGATAGGTACATTCAATTCCCAGCTCCAGAAGCTGAACCAGGACTGCCCTTCAGGCAGCCTGAAATAGTCAAAACAAAACAAAACAAAAAAATCAAAACAAAGCTGGGCATGGTGGCGCAGGCCTGTAATCCCAGCACTCAGGAGGCTGAGGCAGGAGGATTGTTGTGGGTTCAAGACCATCCTGAGCTACAAAGTAAGCTTAAGGCCAGCCTGAACTGCATAGTGAGATGTTGTCTCAAAAAGAGAGAGAGAGAAAAAAAAAAAAAAAAACCAAACCAAAACAAAACAAAAAAAACCTCCTCAAAATTTAGGGGCCAGGGAAATAGCTAAGTAGAATAAGTGCTTCCCTGGCAAGTGCAAGGGCCTGAGTTCAATCCCCAGTTTTAAAAAAAAAAAAAAAAAAAAAAAATCTACCCACACCTCATAGGGTTCTGTAAGACTATTGGGTTGAACTAACTATATAGTCTAGGGTGGCCTTGAATTTGCAGTGATCCTCCTGCCTCAGCCTCCTAAGTATGTGACAGGAGGCATGTAGCACTATGCCCACATCTAATAACTGAGTTTTAAATGGTAAATCTTTGTCAGAGAGAGTGACCAGCAGATCAAGAATGAAGGCTGCCTGTAATCCCAGCACTCGGGAGGCTGAGGCAGGAGGATTGTTGTGAGTTCGAGACCAGCCTGAGCTACAAAGTGAGCTTAAGGCCAGCCTGAACTGCACAGTGAGACCCTGTCTCAAAAAGACAAAAAAAAAAAAAAAAAAGAATGAAGGCTGTGCAGTGGTCCTGTGACTGGGTGGTGCAAGTTAAAGAGAATTTGCTTTGGTGTGGGGTTCTAGAGCTGCCCAGCTCAACATTGCAGATATCAAGAGAGAAATGCATAGGGAAGGGTCTACAGGGTACTCAGGGTCTCACTGCTAGATCAGACTCATAATGAGTTTCCTGTTTAGAGCCTCCCAAGAGCTGGGATTACAGGCACGTACCACAGCGCCCAGTCTCAACCGTGTCTCAGTGCACCCTAGGGGTGGGGCTGGCACAGCAGGCCCGGGGATTGAACCCCTGGCTCCTGTGCCTGCTTGCAGGTGCTTTAGTCTGTTGAGCTATTTGGCTGGCCCTAAGACAGAAATGAATCTATTCAGTTTTGCCAAAAGATTCATAGTGAGTCACAATCATTTGCTAACTTTGATTTAACTTTTAAGCTTGCACAAGCAGTAAACTTTATCCATCAGGATTGCTTTAGAAGCTGAATCCCTGGTAGAATGTGAACAGATAACAGTTATAAAGTTTCACAGGAAAAAACTGAGATCAGTGACCATATAACATTTTAGCATAGCAATCATGATGGCGTTATTATATCTAAAATACTTAAAGTTTCATTTTAGCATAAAACAACTTTTAATCAGTTACCCTTATCTAATTACAAAATGTTAAATGGCATAAGGAAAACTTAAGCCTAATTTGTTATCTTTAATTTTCTGTTACCGGAGTGACATTCAGTGGAATGTACTCGTTTAGAGACATACTTTACAGGTTATTAACTTCTTTTTTAAAAGAAATTATGTATATGGTACAGGGTCTCACTACACAGCTCGGACTCGCAGTAATTTTCCCATTTCAGCCTCCCCAGCGCTGGGTTCACAGGCAGGTTCCACCACGCCCAGTTTCAGGGACTGGCTCAGCCCAGGGCTGGCATGGCATGCGGGACTGGGGACTGGACTCGCGTTCTTATGCTTCCCAGGCAGGCACTGCGTTATCTCCCTGGCCTATTAATTTAACTTGTAGACTCATGGCGTAGCCACATATATAAGTCATGTTATAAACTGAGATAATAGCTATTTATCAATCATGAACTGGTCATTGAAAAAATTATAGTTAACATTCAAATGCTCTTTAATTTTAAAAGCTCATTTTTTTTAAGTAAACAAAACCCTAACAATGAAGAGTACAAGAAACTTATTCTAGTAGAACAGAATCTTTGTTTTAAATTTTGTTTTGTAAATTTAACTATCTCAATATTTGTAGAAAACTACATTGTTTTAAACAAGGACAATATTTTAGTTATAGTCAAACCAATTATTTTGGATGGCTCACCATAACAGTTCATGCTTTTTAAGGTTACATATATTGTCTTTGATCAAGAAAAATTCTAAAATTATAGTACACAGACAAAAATCGACATTGCATTTATAAAACAGATTTTTTTTTTTAAACTGGGGAACTAGTATATAATCAGAATTAGCCAGCTGGGCTCAGTTTAGATGGTCCCAATTTTGTTGGGAACATCCCGTGCATCATAATGAGGAGCCAGTCGAACATACGCCTTCTTCTCTCCATCAGGCCTGATCAAGACGTTGACCTTGGCAACATCCATGTCACAGAGCTTCTTCACAGCTTGTTTGATCTGGTGCTTATTGGCTTCGACATCCACAATGAACATGGGTGTGTTGTTGTCCTCAGCCTTTTTCATGGCTGACTCTGTGGTCAGGGGGAGCTTGATGACTGCGTAGTGGTCAAGCTTGTTTCTCCTGGGGGCGCTCTTCTGAGGGTATTTGGGCTGCCTCCGGAGCCGCAGTGTCTTGGGATGGTGGAAGGCAGGTGACATTCATATCTTCTTTTTTTGTGACCATAGATGCCTTTCAGTGCTACCTTCTTGGCCTTCAAAGCTTTTGCTTTGGCTTCAGCTTTGGAAGGGGCAGGGGCTTCCTTCTTTGCCTTTGACACCATCTAGGTAAAAAGGCCTATAAAACAGATTTTTGATATTGTTTTTTGTTACATAAGAATGGATGGAATATGTTACCAGCTTTAAAGATGTTTTTACTCTTACCATCTGATTTAAATAAGCCTACTATTGGGCTAGATGAACCATAAGCATTTGGGATAATGTTTTCAATGTTTATTTATCTATAAACTAGTTTAAGTAGAACTTCTGGAGAATAATGTATAATTAAAGGTTAGCATAGAAACGCACATATTAAAAAGAAAAAAGAAATTGTTGAGCTCAAAAAGTGTTTTTCCTGAGTGAAGTAGTTGTAGGTGCTTTAATCAGTTACTAACACACATGAAATGTAGATGGAGTCCCTTTCTGTCCCTCTCTTTTCTCCCAAATTTGAATTCTCTTCTTAACCACAAAACAAAACAAAATAAAACATCGATGGACGGACACAAACATACAAGACAATTACCCTTACACCAGTGTGCACTCCCAGATATATTGGTTAAATTGAACTATAATAACCCTTTCATAGCTTTTAGATTTGTAACTATAAATAGATGAGTCAGAACTTTTCCTGTAGGCCATCAATTAGTAGAGATCCCTTGTAATAAGCGTCAGAAGGGAAAAACCCATTCACACCTGTGAAAGCAGAAAGCTTATTAAGAAGGTATCCAGGCTAATGGTTAATCTTATTGGAATAAATCTTTTCTTTTAAAGCTGTTAATAAATTCATAAGGATTCCTAGGAATTTTTTTGTCCTACCAATGAACTTATTTGTGTTATAAAAACCAGTTTGCTTCCTGGTGATATAGGGACCTCCAAATGACATAGGGGAAAAAATGACCTCCTGACTTGAAAGGTACCTGGGGCAAGTTCATGTTCTCTAAAAATGGAGAATGAATTTTAGGAACAAACGGAGGTTATGAGCAGAATATATATTTATTTTTTGTCTTTTTTTTTTTTTTTTTTTTTGAGACAGGGTCTCACTATGCAGTTCAGGCTGGCCTTAAACTCACTTTGTAGCTCAGGCTGGTCTCGAACTCACAACAATCCTCCTGCTTCAGCCTCCCGAGTGCTGGGATTACAGGCCTGTGCCACCACGCCTGGCTCGGAATATATTCATTTGGGGAAAGAAAGCTCCTATCCCAGAGAGGGACAAGAGGGAGAGCCCCAAGTGGATGATCCCCAGGAAGCAGGGACTTCTATAGAGTAAAACCATGCATGTCTAAAGTGGAGAACATGGGAACTTGCTTAGGTGGGCATGAGGTGGGACAAATCTATGGTCAACCAATGTGATTACAAGCACCATTGCTCAGATAAAATTGATATAGTCCAGGACCACACGGGGAAGCAAGTCATGTAGCAAGCAGGCATGAATAGAGAGCAGGACTTTGTCCAGTAGTTAGCTGGTAGTAGTTGGATTAATGATTCTTCTGGGCTTTCTCAGGGCCATGATCAATCCCAGATGCTAATCTTTAGGAGAGTAAGCATTTGTTCTATCTTTGGGCTCTAGGTCTGGCCCACAGTGGGAGCATCCATCCCTCTTCCAGTTGTAAGGTATCTTGTCTTCTTTGTTATCTTCTTCAAGGGCCAAGCCCTATATCTGACTGCCTATAACATTTCTATCTAACTCAGCTGCCTGAAACACTGAAGTTAATTCCAGTTCTACCTAAGGGCAGAGATAAATTTGGACATTTTCATTCTCCTAGAATCCTAGTCAATAGATTCTCCTAGGGTCCAAGGGTCAAATTTAAATGAGTTTTTAAAAATATGGCCCACAGAGAAGTGAAAGTCAGCTTTACTCCGGAAAAGTCACAGGGAGGGAGCAACCTGGAGGCAGAGTGCAGTAGCCACAGAGAAGAAAACTACTGTGGAGCACGAGAACCGAATCCTAACCGTCTCATGGACAGAAAAATAGCCAAGACCACAAGATTCCCCAGGGTGGAGCTCAGTCCCGAGCAAGACAAGTCTCCAAAGGCAAACGCCACCTTGAACTCCAACCGAACTGCCAAGCAGAAAACCTACAACCAACGATCTGGAATGATTGCTCTTAAACTTTACTAAGAGAGAGTTAAGAGGGAGTGGGAAAGAAAAATCACTGGATATGTTGGAGGTGCTCCCTCAAGTTTTAGAGTTGTGGGCTCAGTTGTGTGTATGCTTGGGCCTGTGCAAAAACTGTTGACAGGAGTCTCTCTTTGATAAATTGGACTCAATTTAGCATAACTTCCTGGCTTGACTTTTGTTGTTTTAGCTTTCTCTCCTCCCTTCCAATTTTTATGTTCCTCTTTCCTCTATAATTTTTTTAGAAAAACAAATCTAATTGGTACATGTATTATAATTTTAGAGCCCCTCAACCCCTCTCCCCAGGGGTTGGAGGCAGAAGGGTGCTGTCAGAGGGAACTGAGGGAGAAGGAAATTCTTCTTTGGGGGAACTTCCATTGTTTGGGTGTACTGAATAACAATCCTGCAGTAATGCCAGATAGCACCTGGCATCCTAATGACTGTTTCAATTTTCTGCACGCTGGTTCCCAGTCTTCCACCTTGAGGCTGTCCTTCAGAGGAGGCACGGGCATTGTTGTTAAATAATCATTAGTAGCTCAGTAAGTTGAGACTCAGAAACCACACCCAGATATCTTTAAGAGACATTGTAAATGTTGCTCAAATTGCTTTTCCTCTGTTTTGTCACCAACTATGAAGTTGGATGTCCTCGTTCCTTTTCTAGGCCTTGGAAGTTTGGTCCTTTGGGGTGAGCTGTGCCAACTTATTCCTCACATGGGATGCCCCTTGTCACAGTTCACAACCAACTTCCCAAAGGTCCAGAGATTGCCTGTAACTGAGAGCCCTCACCATGAGGGTCTCATAAAGACAACCTGAAGGGGACAGGGAGATGGCTCAGTAGAATAAGCACTTTCCTGGCAAGCACAAGGGTCTGAGTTCAATTCCTGGTTACACACACACACACACACACACACACGGAAAAAAAAAAAAAAAAAAAAAAGACAACCTGAACTGAAGCTTCTGTGGCTTTTCATTGACAGAACCAACAGGGAAGGATAAAGGTCAAGACAATGACAATGACATCTATGCAGGGGAAGGACTCAGAAAGGATGGGGGAAGGTGAGTATGGGGAGGGCGAGGGCCAGAGCACTCATGCTCCAAGGCAGTGTATTTTGATTTTATGGTGTTCCCTGGACACCCAAAGAGGAATTGCCTGTTCAGGTTGCCTTGGAGGCGAAGGAATGGATAACTCCAAGGAGGAGAAACCTCTTGCATATGGGATGTTTTGCTAAACAGAGCAGGCCTACTGGGAAAGCAAGAAAGTTCCAAAGGGGACATTCACATAATAATGCCTTGCTTGCCTTGCTATCTAAAGAAAACATTGCTGTGCTTACCAAACTCAGTTACCTTTGTCATCCCTCAATAAATCTGAGGTTTGAGGGTTTAGGGTTTCACTCCATCCCAGTGAAGACATCTGCCCCCACAAAGATATTCTCTGTTTCTTTTGTCTTCATTCATCTCTCTAACAGCATTTACTGGCCTGAATCTGGTGTGATTCTCCTTGGGGGAGAGCCCTTCACTCTCAATGCCCCTCTTCTTCTCTCACTGGGTGAGATCTTTAACCAGAAATTATTTTCTCAGTCACTGCCATTGCAAGAGCTCGTCCATCCATCCACCTATCCTTTAAGGTCAATGCTTTCAATAGTCTCTTTTAAGCACTTCCTAAATGTTTAGAATTTGTAGATTCTTCTCTATTCCTACCACTATATTTTCCTTCTCCAGTTTTATCAAGATTACTTAAATCATCTGCTAATTGGGCCCGTTGATCACCATGGAAACTTCATCTGCTCCCTATTACACTAGCTATGGAATTTTCTCCAAGAAGCAAATATGGTGCCATCAGGCCCTTACCCAAAATCCACTTGGTTCTTCACTTCTGCTTCCGGTGAGGAGAAGTCCCAGCTCCTGGGCATGTCATGCAAAGCCCATCATGAGGTCACCTTCCTTCCTCCCCTCTCTGTTCTCTGGTCTCCCTCAACTATTTGGAGCTCCTTAGGTGTCATATTCTTTCTTGACTCAATGCTTGTGTACAGTCTTTTCTTTCTTCCCGGAAACCTCTTCTCCTCCTTGTTATTTGACCACTCAGTCCTTCCAGACTCAGCTCATGTCACTCCCTCCATGACAAGTCCCTTCCAAAACACTCAATCGGTGCTGTGTCTTCAACTCCTTTGGTGAAGATGTCTCTGTGCTTTATTTGCTGGTCTCCCTTTGGATTAAGGTATTCTGCATCCCAGGGTGGGGTTTAGCTTTTTCATCACCATGCCTGGCTCCATGACTTTTGGCTGAACACATCAGTTAAAGCAAGAAGTTGTACTCATGGCTTCTGTCTGGTGCTGGCTTCCCCTGACAGAGAAGCACTTCTTTAGAAAAGACTATGTTCAAGTTAAAAGAGAGATGCACCAGCCCAGGTGGACAAGCTGAGGTCAACATCAGATTTGAAATATTTAAACTTTGGGCCGGGGATGTAGCTCAGTGGCGCAGCGCCTGCCTAGCAAGTGCGAGGTCCAGAGTTCGATTCTTGGTACCAAAAAAGAAAATAGTAAAAATAAGACCAAAAAAAGTTCCTAGGGGGCCAGGGAGATAGCTCAGTGGAATAAGTGCTTCCCTGGCAAGCACAAGGGCCTAAGTTCAATCCCCGGTTCTGCAAAATAATAATAATAATAATGAAATATTTAAACTATTTCCACAGTGCAGACAATTAAGTGTGTTGTTGTGTGCAATGCTGCTATTGGTAAAACATGTCTCCTGATATCCTATACAACAAACAAATTTCCATCTGAATATGTAGCAACTGTTTTTGACAACTATGAGGTCACAGTTATGATTGGTGGAGAGCCATATACTCTTGGGCTTTTTGATACCGCTGAGTAAGAAGATTATGATAGATTATGACCACTGGGTTATCCACAAACATATATTTCTAGTCTGTTTTTCAGTGGTCTCTCCATCCTCATTTGAAAAGTGGGTGCCTGAGATAACTCATCACTGTCCAAAGACTCCTTTCTTGCTTGTTGGGACCCAAACTGATCTCAGAGATGATCCCTCTACTATTGAGAAACTTGCAAAGAACAAACAGAAACCTATCACTCCAGAGACTGCTGAGAAGCTGGCCCATGGTCTGAGGCTGTCAAGTTTGTGGAGTGCTCTGCACTCACGCAGAAAGGGCCTACAGCATATGTCTGATGAAGCAGCATTGGCTGCCCTGGAGCCTCCAGAACTGAAGAAGAGCCGTAGGTGTGCGCTGCTGTGAGCACCTCTCCTGACGCCTTTCTGCACAGCTGGTGCCGGCATCATACTAAACACAATGTTTAAATTAAGCTCAAGATTAAAAATTAAAATTTATTTCTGCAATGACAAATCCCCTGCACCTACCCACATGTACTCGTGTGGCACAAAGCCTACAGGTATAACCTTAGCCCTCCCGTACAAGTTAATTTTGAGTAATTGTGACTGTCAGAAAAGTGATCAGTACTAGTTTTTGTTTTGTGGTTTCAAAAAACTTTTTTTTTTGTTTGCTTAACAGTAAGGTATGTATGTGATGACTCTTGAACAGACAAATCTGAATTGTTGAAGCAGCTCCCTGGTTGAACTTGAGAGTAATCTGGGACATCTTAGTGTTCTTTTTTTCCTGTGTGTGTGTTTTTGTTTTTTAGTCTTGTTTTTTTAAAATTTCATTAACCAGTAGTCAGTCTTTAAGGAAGAAGGATGGATTGATTCCACATTCCACTTCCTTTCTAGTTTAGAAAAATATATTCCCCACCTGGTGCTCTTAGGAAGGAGCATAGTAAATGCCTCATTTGATAGCATCCTCCTTTTTACCGTTTTTCTCTCTCCACCCTTGTGTACACCCAGTATTTGATGAAGCTCATGAAAGCGGGTGGAAGCTGTCTTGCCCGTCCTCTTTTCTGGGATGTACTCTCTAAGTGACTGTGACTTTCAAGGAAATTTGTTTGCCACTTGCTGATTTTTAAATTTTTTTTGGAAGTTAATTTTAACTTCTTTCATCGATAGTGAAGAAAAGTATTGCACCTTTTGAAATACAATAAATGGATTGAGGTTGCAATTAAAAAGTCTTTTCCCCTGTCAGTCATTGTCTTGTATGCTCAGCATAGATTTACAATTCAGTTGTTTCCTGTTCCTAGATTCCAGCAGACCTGGAATCAGAGGAGATGTGAGGGGTGGAGCTACAAGACAGATGCCTATGGGATAACTGGCCTTCTCTTTCAGGTTGTGAGGATGTCAGCCTGCTCACTAAGAAGCTAGGGGGGGCAGGGGTGGGGAGAACTTAACGTGGGCACCAGCTAGGGTGATCCTCTTATTTCTGTTTTCCATATGAGGAAGTTTATAACAACTGGTTGAGGCTCTCCAGTTTAGGAAAAATCATGAAGGAGTCTTATGAAGACTCCTAGTGTTCATAGGGACTATCAGCTTATTTTCATTGCAATTTCCAGTTTTTAAAAATGTTAAGGTAATTTTTCACCTTCCCCAAATCCTGATTCTTGTGGACTTCATCAGAGCATTGAACCAATGCTTTCTCAGGTCTCAATCTTTGTATATGCATTCTTTTCAGTTGTATTAAACAAACAAAAACCCTTCAGAGAGACAGAGAGAGAGAGAGAGAGGGAGAGAGAGAGCGAGAGAGTCACCAGGGTGTGATGGTGCACACAGAGTGAGCAGCTTGGTAAATACACTGATATGGCTGCAGTGGATGGAACAGGAAGACAGCCACTAGCATGGAGTCATGGTTCTGGGCTTGATCAGAGGTGTTGTCTTCTTGGAGAATAAGGAGAGACCAGAGATACAGTGGAGGATACCCTACTCCCTTGGCTGGAGTCAGCCTGTCTGTCATTGCCTGGGTATTCTGAGCCCTTTCTGAAACTCTCTGGGACAAGGAGGTGACTGAGACAGACATTCTGATTTGGTAGGGGTAGTGCCCTTGTCCTATAGTAAGTAGTAGTGGAAACTGTAGGTAAACTTCCGAGGACACTCCTTTTCTCCCCTAATGGCAAGTTTGAAATGCATCATGTGAGCTTTCCAAACTCCTCTGAAAATTCTGGAAAGCTGAGTGGTCAGGCTGATGCATGCCAAGGAAACTGATGTAAAAGTGAATGGCTTCTATCGTTCATTCATTGAGCACACTGAACACCTAGTTTGAGGGTCTGTGTGTGTACACCAGGGAAGGGCAAAACCGGTGGAAGGCACGGTGTAGTTGTTCTCAAGAAGTTTTTGCCAATGTCCACCATGTAAGATAGAGCATAGCTAGCACTCTGGCAGGTATATAAATAATTCCAGAGGAGCCATGTGCCTCCCCCTTCACACACAGGGAGAAATATGGTCTGGGTCTCAGACAGGGTCTTATCAACTGAGTTCTATTGGTTCCTAGGCCAGGCTGGGTGACTGAAGTTGTCATGGTGACTGGTCACATGATCTGGCTCCTGGGAAGTCCTCACCTGTTGTAAGTTTTGTCTCCTGTACTGCGGAGAATGGAAATCTTGGAATGTATTTTGGGGCCGCATGAGAGTTCAGTGACTTTGGGGGGGAGGATCACGTCCCTGGGCCTGCCTGCTGAACTGCGCGGCTGCCGCTGACTGGATGCTTTTCCCTTCCTCCTCTTTCCTCCTCTCACTTCCGCATGGGGCCTGAGGTTGCTTGTTCAGATAGGACGATGACCTTCCATGATGACCACATCAACGAGGGGACTAGAGTGGTACGGGAAGAGTGAGAATGGGGAAGGGCTGAGCCCAGAATGTCTTCTCCAAACTCATCACCCCTGCTGGCTTACAGTTGACTACAACAGATCCATTTGATTCTCCACAGGACACTCTTGCTTCAAGGGACTTCAAGCCATCTGGGACCTGTTGTTCTCTCTGCCCAAGCTCTCCAGGTCACTTGTAACCAAGGACTGAGGCTTGGTGGCAGCAGACTTCAACGCACATCCCAACTTCCGGCTCAGACAC